>CM061154.1:30644174-30671674 GCA_030710495.1 Labroides dimidiatus
GCTTTGTTGACAAACTACCACGTTTGGCACGAAACTTTACTCTCATGTCCTGTTTGAAGGACAAAGTATAAATACAGAAAGAAGCAAAGAAAATATAAACGTTTGATTAGCCTAAAAATTTGGAATATAAAAATATATAAAGTACCCTCAAAGGAAACTAAGGTAGCCGAATTTAGCACGACTAAATACGTGAAGTAATCCAGTTATCGATGTCACGACTGGATCTGTATGTAATGACTAACATGACCATCAATGTGACATTCATCGGTTGGATCTGTAGCATATGCTAAAGCTAGGGCTGGGTACCAGACTTTGGTAAAATTGATTGATGTCAAATTAAGCCCTGTGATTGGCTGGTGACCAGTCCAGGGTGTAATCCGCCTCTCGCCCTAAGTCAGCTGGGATAGGCTCCATCCACCCGCAACCATGAACAGGATAAGCGGTATAGAAGATGAATGAATGAATGAATGTCAAAGTAACAACCCTCCTCCTTTATCCGAGCTTGGAACCGTCAAAACGTGACCCAGAAGAGACAAACATGAGCGGGATTCATCAGCATGCAGCCGCCTGCTCTGGCTGCAGCTTGGAGGGACTGCTGTGGGCGAGGAGTCTGCCTGTGTTTTGGATAGTTCAGGGGCTCAGCACCTGCTGCTTGTAGCGACAGTCGCTAAGTTGGCGACACTGTCCTGCATGCTGCACCCACGTGTAGCATTACAGCCAATCACTGGTGGCGTTAACCCTTTGGGTACCAAAGTTTGGTACCCAGCCCCGTTTCTGTCTTTGTGCATGTGTGTAACACGAAATTTACTTAATTTAACAGGTGAATAAAATAAAGTATTCATGCAGTGTGTGTGTGTGTGTGTGTGTGTGTGTGTGTGTGTGTGTGTGTGTGTGTGTGTGTGTGTGTGTGTGTCTGCTGCTTCTTAAATTTAACACCAGTCTTTCATCTGTTTGAAGACCTCAGCTGAAGAGAAGGAGGGAGAAGGGAGAAGAAGCAGCAGGTGGAGCAAACCGTCCCACACCTGGAGGAGAGGAGGCTGTGAGAGGCTGCTGAGCCCGAAGTGACAGAACCCGCTCCCTAAAAGACGGCACTTGAGGACCTGCTCGGGAACTCCTTCTCTACTGGAGCCGTCCAACAGATCAGAACAGGCTGAGAGGGAAACTGAGGACTGCAGAAAAGAAGCCTCTATCCCTCTCAGTAGGTGCTGGAAAGAAAATCTCCTTTGCTTTCTCGTCTTGCCAAAACGTACTTTTCTGTTCCTGCTACCTCTGCTCCAAGTGAGCGTGTGTTTTCAGCTGCAGGAGACAGAGTCAGTGCCCAAAGGTCTCAACTGCTACCAGAAAATGTGGACATGCTCATATTCTATAAAAAAACAACAACCATGACTTTCGCTTAGGTTGGTCGTGCAGTTGTAGCACGTTGTATCATGTTTGAAATAAAAGCTCAGTCTCTGTTTGCACTTTTTGTACTCTGAATTGACAGAGTTGTACTTTGGTTACAGTTTTGCACATGCTGTTTGCAGGAATATTTAAAAACACGTCAAAATGCACCTGCATTGTTTTGCGACTACGTTCAATAAAAGTCTGTTTTGTGCGTGAAGATTTTGTGCAGAGTATCTGCAGTCTCACGCACTAAAATTCGGGTCCTTTTATATTTATTTTTGATTTTATTTTTTTGCATCTTTGATTTTTTAAATTTTGCCGCTCCACACCCCTGATGCAGACGTTCTTTCACAGTAACTGTATAAAATTAAACACTTAAGAATCATCCGTGTTAAGAAATCAAATCACGTGCATGAGTCGAGATTGCGATCTTGACATGCAGTAAGTTTGAGTACAGTCTGTATCAGACGTGGTTCAGTTTTAGTATCTAACACAAGTTTATCAGAGAGCATCTCTTCATTCCACAGCGTTTTTGGCTGTGATGAAAGAATCCTCTCAGCTGAACTAAAGATCAGAGCAGCAGCTGAGGGAAATTGTCCTGGTCTGAGCCGAGGTCAGTGGAGAGTAGCTGGGTTAACAAGGTGACTGCAGAGAGAGCGGAGGAGGAGGATGGAGACGAACACCTCATTTTTTTTCTCCAGTTTCAACTCTGTTGCTCAAAGTCCCACTTTCCAGCTTTGTGCACACTCACTTACATCAAATATGTTCTTACAGAGTGAACTAAACACATGTGGAGGTGAAAATGTGTTTAAATAAGGAGGTTAAAATGATCCACACAGCAGCAGAAACAGACGGACTTACTCCTTCATGAACTTGTTTGAATACTTCAGTTCGGTTGTTGTGTTAAGCCAACAGCATGAGACGTCGTCTGCTTCAGTTAGAGATTCATCCACTCATGATAAAATCCAACGACTGTTCACGCACACTTTAATTTAACATAATTAACTCTTTCTTCAGTGACTGTGATTCTCTGCTCACACATACAACCATTTTCACTGCAACAGATGTGAGATGAGACTAGGGCTGCAACGATTAGTCGACGTTGTCGACAAAAATCGATAATAGAAATAGTGGACAATGAATTCCACAGTCGACTATTGTCGCCAGACGCGTTTTTCCAACAGAGTGAGACATCTCATCTAATTAAAATCTCTGCCGAGAGTCGCTCATGCGCAATAGCGTCTTTGTCTCCGAGCGGTAATATACGGGAATGGCGGTGTCAACATCAGGGACACGTACCAAAACTTCTAAAGTTTGGGAGCATTTCAGCCTGGATACAGCCAATAAAAAGACGTCTGTCAAGGTTTGCAAAGCAGAACTTGCGTATCATGGCAGCACCTCGGTGATGCTCGAACACTTAAAGAGAAAACACGTCGGGCAGTTGAACGAAACGGAGTCTGACTCGCCTCGGTAAAATTCAAGTCATATTCAAACCAATACGGTTTTTATGACATACATTGTACATTTTATCAGCATATTTTCACTATAAAAGAGAGCTTGAGCGTTATGACAGACTGTTGAAAAACTACTCAAACTGTTGAATAGTTTCTGTTGACATGTAGGTTTTTGCACTTTAAATATTTACAAAAATCAACTTTTGTGTTTAAAGGTAAAGGACGTCCTAAAAGAGGTCAACAGCTCCCTCACACTGACGTGCGATGCTTGGACCTGCCGTGCCACAGAGGCATATCTTGGCAAATGTTTCCTTGATTTTAATTTATTATTTATTTGCCTGTCCCTAAAAAATGGACAGAGGTTTATTTATTTATGGATTTATGTCTACTGACCGAGCACTGTGCCTAACTGGTTTTAGATCGGACATTTTTATTTAATTTAAGTACGAATCCGCAGTATGTTCAATAAAAGATGTATTTTTCATTGTACCCATCTTTCTTGTGTTTATTATCATTTGCCACATGATTAAATCAACTTCATGCTAAATTTAAGAAAAAATTAATAATTATATTAGCAGATTCAGCACTACTTCAAGACAGAAAATGGCTTTAAAATATTATTACTGAAGGAAGAATGCTTTTTATTGTCTTTATTACTGTTTAGAAAATGCATAAAACAACTTTAAGCTAAATTGTAAAGGAAATCGCAAAAATGTGTCATTATCCGATTAATCGATTAAATGATCGCTTAAATAATCGCCCGAATAATCGCCCGATTAATCGATTATGAAAATAATCGTTAGTTGCAGCCCTAGATGAGACATGAAAATGTTTGAGTACAGGTGTGAGCGTGTGAGGAATCCTGTGACAGAGCAGATGATGACTCATGCTGCTACAGTTAAAAACAACAACCACTGGATTAGCGTAGGAGCTAGCACAGTCATAACGACGACTAAGTCGAAGTCTTCAGCTGTACGGCTGTGATCCACTCCTTCCTTCTTTCCACTCCTTGGAGCGTTCCACTGGAGGTTAAATTAGCCTTTTAATACTCTCCACTATACAAGAGGAGACAAATATGGTTGAATATGTACATTACAGTTTAAAACCTGAGGAATACATCTAGTGAGTATCGTGACCCTTTTGCTGTCCAGACAGAGACGGGTGGACACTGGGACATAACCATCAACAGTATAACATATGGAAACAGTATCTAGACTCACTCGCCGGCTTGGCGGGAGCACTGTTTCTATGGGAACACGTCACACACCTCGGTGTATGCAGACTAGGGCTGCAACTAACGATTATTTTCATAATCGATTAATCTTTTGATTTTTCTCTTGATTAATCAAGTAGTTGTTTGGTCCATAAAATTACAGAAAATGGTGAAAAATATCATCATTTTTTTTGGATTCCAAGATGACATCATCAAATGTCTGGTTTGCAAGCCAAATGTATTCAGGAGTGCCATAGAGAAGCAAAGAAATAAGAAAATATTTAAAATTATGAAGTTGAAATTAGAGAATTCAGACTTTTTTTTTCATATAATTACCTAAATGACTTAATCGATTATCAAAATAGTTGACGATTAATTTAGTAATCGATTAATAATCGATTATTCGATTAATTGTTGCAGCTCTAATGCAGACGTCTCTCTTTCCGGGTGGGGCGGGATGTTTCAGTCTCAGTTTGTCAGAGAAGAGTGGCCCTCTCCTCCCTCTCTTCATTTAAACTGCCTGAAGCTGGCTTCACTTCACAGGAAAACGCTCAGTGTTGCCTCATGAACGCACAGGAAGCTCCGCCGCTGAGTGAAGATGCGTTATTCTCACGCTCTCCCAGCTGGACGGGGAGATTCTGCGATTCTTCATGTTGGGCCAGCATCCGTTGGTTTGGCCCCTGAACGGGAACATCTTGAGAAACTCAGCTTGTGGTATGAACCATGCAGAGCCACTACAGCCTGCTACACTAACAGGAGCAGGTCTAGATCTAGAATATTCATAAGGAGTGGTCATTTGAAATGCCTGTAGATGCAGGTTGGTGTAGGAATGACTGTGTCCTTATGTTGGCCCTGTGATTGGCTGGCAGCCTGTCTGCCTCTACTCTCGCCCAATAAAAGCTGGCTTAGGCTCCAGCCACCCTGTGACCTCTAAAAAAGACAAGTAGTGAAAGACAATTGATCGATGGATGGACTGATGACCTCATCTACATGTACAGAAAATGCACAGCCCACTGATGGGTCCAGTATCCAATAAGGGCGTGAATACCTCTTAAAGGAGCTGAAACGGCACTTTCTAATACAACTTGCATTTTGGTCTCTTCCTCTGCTAACGAATTCCTCCTCTTATGCCTTTTCTGTCTGCATCCTCACTCCAGGGGATAATCTGTCTGCATGGAACACTAATGGGATGCCATTTGTTTACAGCACAAATGTGCCTCATACAGCGTGGAGTTAAAAATAATCATCAAAGGCTCTTTCTTGAAAAACTGTCACTTTATGTGTGAGAGTATAAATATTTAAGATGCTCTTCGGTCTGTGAGACAGCTCGCCCGTGTGTTTTCTCTGCAGAGTGAATTCACCGTCAGGAGATATTCTCGCTTTAATTCTATTACGTTAGTTTGTCCCCAGTCGGAGCAGAAACGGTTGTAGAATGTTGAATATTGTTTTTTAAAGTTGATGAAATGGTTTTATCGCCTTCATAACTTTTGTGTTTCTGCTCATGTTCGATACGATCCGAGTGGTTTCAACAGTTTTCTTTCATCAGAGGGAAGTTTGAGTTCACATCCACCAGAAACTCAAAGCAAAGCATTGTGTCCGAGGTTATCTGCTTCGTAAAGACTGTTGTACGGTAAACTATCGACCTATCAGCCTCCTTCAGCCTGGGTATAGCAAATAAATTCCTCACATCACTTGATGTAAGAATCAGGCTTCAGCCACAAAAGCTAAATAAATATATATATCAACATGGAAAGCTGCAGACCCCACTGCCCCTTCACATCTGCTGAGACTCTCGTTGTTTCTTTAAATCTTTGGAGAACCCTGACCCGTGAAAACCCATCTCTGCCAATTCTTTTGTCTAAAAGTGCTCATCGAGTCCGAGAGTAAACACTACATGGAAAGCTATTCTGTGTGAGGGCAAAGGGAAAACTCATTCCTACACTGACAATGATTTCAAGAGTAGAGGTGAAGAAAGATCACTGGATGCGATTTTCCTCATGGTCAACAAAAACACGCTATCAGAAAGTAACCGCAAACAAAGACATCCGTAAAACAAATGTCAGGAGAGGTCTTTGTGGTCTAAATTCATCTTCAGAGGTCGAAATAACTGACTGTACCAGAGCACGGAGAAAAAAAAGGTTCTAAAGGAAAATAAAGAAACACTTTCATCTGAGAATTTAAATGTAAATGTTTTAAGGGCTGGCATGTCGAGTGGATGAAAACACGGTGTTGGATCTTTATTCATTTGTTCAGAGCAGCTCTGCAGGGAGTGAAGAAACACCACCTAACCAGTCTTCCCGGCTTTGTTGTAAAAATACCTGTTTGAAATTATATAAAAATGAAACGCTTTGATAAAGAATCACTGAAAAAAAGTCCAGATCAGATAAGAAATGAGGAGAATCTTTGAGTTCGCTGAAAGAGGAAATAAAAAAGAAAAAGCAGGCACCATCTCCCAAACTCTGACAGGAACTGAGGAGGAAACATGATAACGGCACCCGATGAGTCCTAAAATGTTTGTATGTAGATTTGTCTGCATTTTTAATTCGTTCCAGTTAATCAAGTATAAAATCGCTGATTGTTAATTTATTTGAAGACGTTTTGTTTTCGATTTTCCATCAGTTCGATCGACGTATCGTCTCATTTTTTTTTGAGAGGACAGGGTGAGAGTGAGGAGTGACGTGCGACAGGTTGCCACAGGTTGGACTCAAACCCTGGGCTGTTTGGCCCATATGGAGCGCGACCTTAACCACTGGGCCATCTGCGCTCCAAGAGGAGCTGTTTTTAATTTAAAACATCTTTCCATGTGAATCGGCTGAAAAAGGTGTTGCAACCAGCGGAGACGCTCCGCTGAGGGCTGCAGCTGTGCAGCAAGTCTCCAAAAGCTCCTTCTGTGTGAGTGTGTGTGAGTGTGTGTGTGTGTGTGTGTGTGTGTGTGGGAGGGGCATTACACAACAGCCTCCGATAACGACACAGACACAAAAGTTGAGAAATTAACACAGAAAGTTTCTCTACCTTTTTTACAAAGCTTGATGGAACACTCATATGTCCACAGATCAGCAGCATGAGAGCAGTTTGACACCAGACTAACACCTGGTTGTGATCCTGACTGACATCCGACCACGTGGACGGGCTTCTTTTTTTTTTTTACCCCATAAGAACGAGTCAAATCAAATGGCTACCACAGGAGAGCCCTTCCTTAAAGACATGGATGGACAACACTGTGGTCAACTACAAAACGGAAAAGATTACAGCATGTGTCAGTCAGAACTCAGACCTAAAATTGGGTTAAATACATAAAACCTCTCAATCAAGGCTTGATTAGTTCCTAAATTTCTGATTGTCTTCTTAAAGTCATGATCTCTCCCGAATTGGGTTTTTGTTTTGTTTCTTTTTTTTCATTTATTTATTTGTTGGTTCTTAGATATAAAACATGTATTTTAACTCTTGTAAAAGTGTTTGTTGCAAATTTCAATAACAAGTAAATAAAAATAAAAAGATGACTGACTCTCTGAAGCCAAGAGGAGGCAGTGCTTTAAACTGAGGATGGCTCTGCTCCGAAGTGTCAGAGCACAACGAGAAAACCCAAACGGGAGCCGCTCACTTATATTCTTTACACCCACCATCATGGCTGCACCAGTGTTGGCTGTTTTTAAGCGCCACAGAAGGCATCGATAAGCGAACCGCTGAGCATGAAGACATAAAACGATGTTGGTGGTTCAAAACACTCAGAGCCACTTCTTGATTTCCATCCCTGCACTCTGTGGTTTCCTACTCTGCTGTTTTCTTCATTCCAGAGTATGATATGAGATGTGATATAAGACACCGCACTGACTTGGTTTACCGTGTGTCTTCAGGCTGTTTATTTCAGAGCCCTGGGGTCCTGATAACAAAGAGTCCTGCAGAGACGAAATGACTCGGAGCGCACCGTAGGCCACAAGCCCCCTGTGGACTTATTAACCCAGCCCACCGTTTCAGCTGCAGCACCGACTGTATGACGTACTTTCCTCAACAGATGAACCCTCCGGTTCATTTTGTAACGATGCAACGTACACATTCTACATCATGTCACAGAGGAGTACAGCCACCTGTTCATTAAATCACAGCATAATACCAGTGGTTGTTTGGTTCTTGTTTTGCTTGCTTTGCAGAAGGCTCAGATTTGATTCTCAGCCAGATTCCAAGTTGGGCTGAAAAACGGAGAGAAGCAGCCAAGAGCAGTCAGAGCCGTGAAGTGGCAGCCAAAGTGCTGGCTGTGATTCTGTTTGTCACTGTTTCAAACGTCTATCAGATCACTTCTGCTCCTCCAACTTGCTCTAAGATATGCACTCTGTACTACCACGAGGCTGCTTCTCAGTACACCATGTACACTCGCTGCATCACACTGATCCAAAAAAATGTAGAGAATTTGAGCTTCTTTAAAATGTGACTGGAAAAACACCTGATTACAACTGAACTCCATGAATTAAGAAAAACATGTGCTGCATTATACCTGGTTTAACACATTAAAAAAAAGAGTCTTTGCTGTTGATTTGACTGATTTTACAGATTCTGAGGATAAAAAAAACACCTTCAGTGTCAAAGCATTTCCAATCACGTTCGCTTTGTTTGGTCTAAATACGACCGACACTTCTGACAGCTAATAACTCTCTCATCATGTCTTTATCAGACCGAGTTGCCGCCGCCTGATTGGCTGATTAGATAATTGCCTTAACGAGCAGCTGCTCCGATCTGAGCGGGCTAAATTTTAAAGGAGCAGTGTAATAACTATTTCTGCACCACAGTCTCGTTTCACAGCATTTTGGCAGCTGAAACCTTTTAACTTTATTAAACTGTCACACCTCCATTCTTCATGCAGCTCGCAGACATTCAGGGGTTTTACAAAGTGGTTAGAGGACTAAATCTGTTCCTCACCTCCTCTCTCTCTCTCTCTCTCTCTCTCTCTCTCTCTCTCTCTCTCTCTCTCTCTCCCTCTCTCCATGTCTGTGTTGTATTTGCATACGGAACATTTTTGAGTTGCTTTTCTGTTTAGAACCACAGATGGGAAAGTACCACATGCTTTAATTTTCTAATTGCGTATGCTAAAATGACAAGTTATGCATCCGTTTGATGGATTTACACTGACCTAACAGAGAGTAGAGAGCGCAGCTGTTCTCTTCTTCTTCTTTCTCTAAAGACCTGTTCACTTTTACATCTCCTGAAAGACGAAATCTAATCTTTCCTCCTGAGTGACTGGGACCATCAGAGGCTGTTTCAGCCACATCTCACCCTGTTTTCATTGTGAAACCTCTTTACTTAAGCGGGGTACACACATAACGATCTTCTAAATCTTAAGCGATTGTTTATGATAGAGAGTCCACACATGAAGATCAAAAATCACAACCATTCTGTCCCACCACCGATCTAGAAGACAGAAATCTCACCTGACCAAACGTGATCTAACAAAAACATAGAAGAAGAAACACAGCAACAGATAGCAACAACCGGCTAACACCAAACGCAACATGGAAGAGGACATAGAAGAGGGAGTGATGGTGGTCTGAGGACGACTTTTACAGAAAAAAAAAAAAAACTGTGGAAAAAAAAATTTCCATGTCAGGTCAGCCATGTTTGACTTGTTTGCATCTGCTTCCTCCTGATTGGCTACATTCATGGAGTCATGACTCGGGAGTCGTCAGCTTTCCCCAAAACACATGAAGATTTTTGGTCGCAAATATTGAACAAGTTTAATGTTTTCGACTGTCTGCCCCGACCCGTTTCACACTGAACAAACCTCAAACCACAGGATAATCTGATAGGATAATCTGATAGGATAATCTGATAGGATAATCTGATAGGATAATCTGATAGAATAATCTGATAGGATAATCAGATAGAATAATCTGATAGAATAATCCGATTAGATAATCTGATTAGATAATCTGATAGGATAATCTGATAGGATAATCTGATAGGATAATCTGATAGGATAATCTGATAGCATAATCTGATAGCATAATCTGATAGGATAATCTGATAGGATAATCTGATAGGATAATCTGATTAGATAATCTGATAGGATAATCTGATAGCATAATCTGATAGCATAATCTGATAGGATAATCTGATAGGATAATCTGATGAGACCTTGGTTGGAAAGGAGGAAAATCCGGACAAAAACAGCCTGATGATCTTCATGTCTGTACCTCTCTTTAGTGAGGCGCTGTAAAACACTGCAGTCATCACGGCTCTGATAGAGAAGCTATAAAACTGATTCATAAATCCACTTGTTTTTTATTTATTATTACCTTTTTTCTGTAGCTGTTGTTGTTGTTTTATTACACGGTATAAAACAGTCGTCCGGTTTATCAGCCCACTGCTTATTTTTAAAGCTACATTTCTTTGGCACATGAATTATGGGCCTGTGAAAGTCATGGATTACGCTCGCTGCTGTGCGCAGTTACAGCTCTTACCCACTGATCCACTGATTTCTTTTGATTTATTTCAAAAATAAAGGAACTCATTTAACAACTCAACCAAAATAAACTGTGTAGCTAAACACACCGCTCTGCATTCACACACCGGCCTGTTCTGCACGAGTTGCACCGCTGAGAGGAATTACACAGGCTTCTCAGCCAACATTTAAAATGTGACAGCCAGGCCGAATGTGACCTCCTCTCCTGAATAATGACGACCTGCTCCTGTGCTGCTGCCTGCATCACTTTTAGATGTGAACCGCAGGAGAATTGCACGAGCCGACACACAGGGAGACCTGTTCGCTTTCTGACCTGTTGGCGTGCAGCTGTTTGGGTTCAGGCTGAGA
Organism: Labroides dimidiatus; assembly: GCA_030710495.1. NCBI lineage: Eukaryota > Metazoa > Chordata > Actinopteri > Labriformes > Labridae > Labroides > Labroides dimidiatus. The sequence continues at coordinate 30,655,024 of CM061154.1, forward strand.
GCAAATCTGTTGCCAAAACAGTAAAGCCTGACAGACGCTATTCATCACACCAGCAAAATCCTATAATCACATCACATCGTACAAACCAGCAGAAGGTAGTCAAACTATACACAACCCATTTCACAGGAGGCTGAAAGGACTGAAATAAACCTTTAAAATCCACACGTCCTAAAAAAATCAGATCCAGGAACATTTTATGAACAGCACAAACAAATAAAGCTCACACAAACCATCCGGTGGGCTTAATGTCAGTGCACCCTTCACCTCGAATGCAGTTTCTCGTGTCATTTATATTAAAAGAAGATGCGCTTTACCTGCATTTACAGACACGAGGACGAAGATTCCAGGTCGAGACCAACAGGAAACGGCACCGAGAAGAAGAAGAGAAAACAAAACCGTTAGTCATGAACAAAACACTGCACTTACAATGATTCATGAAGACCTGAAACTACAGCTTAGTCACTCTGGACAACAAGTGTTTCTAGGTCCCTCCATCCAGAGTCAAATAAAAAACAATAAAATGAAGAAATGGACACACAAACAGGAAAACACTCCTTCAACGCACATACACAACATGTTGGAAGTAGGGCTGCCACATACGATTATTTTGATAATCGACTAGTCACCGATTATTTTTTGTGATTAGTCGACTATTCGGATCATACATAAATTGCAGCTTATTGCACCAGCATACAGCTAACATCATTAGCTTCCAGCTTCAAGTGTTTAAGGTATGTGCTAACTAAAAATGAAGACAGTTAATATCATAGTTCATTCAGCTTTTAATGAACTTTGCAGCTTGTAGCAGCATTTCTGACATTTTTTTAATGGACCAATTTTCTATTCAAACATGACATCGCTATTAAGTAGGTAGCTCCCTGTTGACGTTAATGTTAGCAGCTAACTAGCCAATTAGCTTACTGAGATTGTCATTCTTCGTCAGAAAATAAATCAGCCACGGCGTGCTGTCTTTTCAGATGCTCGTGCATCGCCGTCGTTCTGTCATGGAAGGACATTTCTGCTTTGCAGATTTTGCATTGCACACTTTTCTCCTTTATTTTGGAAAAATGCTCCCAAACTTTCCAGCTCTGTTGCCAGCTAGCCATGATACTGTTGGGCATAACTTTTCCGGTGACATCACAGGTTACCCCGGTTACCACTTCTGCGCGTATGCGTCAAGGACAGAACGGCAGACGAGACAGGTGAAAGTACAGCGGCAGTTTTGAGGGAAAAATAAAGTTTAAAAAAATATTAAAACGACGATGTCGATTATTAAATAAGTCGCTAAGACGAATTCGATCGTCGACGTCATCGTGACTAGTCGACTAATCTTGGGTGCAGTGAAACAGAAAGGCATGATGGTTTCCAACTAGGGCTGCCAACAGTGTCTGTTTTAAGACCGCTTTTCTCCAGCGGCGGGCGCTACGATTTACACACTAAGCTTCGATTGGCGGTAGATCTGAAAACAGATGAGACAGACCGATCAATCTTTCTGTATATAAAATCTGGAGAGTAATACTTTCATATTGTGTTTTCAGCACATCCCAGAGCGCCGTTTCCTTCCACTAATGTATGTGTGCAGAAATCCAGGATGAAGCCTAAACAACAAAAATATGACGATCCAGACTGCTCCCTACGCTGAATACACGTCATCATGGTTTTTAAGGGATCCAGTCATGTTTGCAGCCAGTTTGGTATAAAGGGTTGAATTGATGTATAGCAAAAGTCTTATCAAAATAAAAAGAACACTGTAGTGTGTATAAAATATAAAGATGTGCTCTGGCAGACTCTGTATGAGAGGTCAAAAAGAGTTAAACTCTGGTGATGTAAAATTTCAATAAAGTCCAACGCACTGCAGCACCTACCCAGTAAAAACTGCCGTCTCTCTCTCCTCGTGTATCATTGCATAGTGAAAGGAGTAGGTGTGCAAAATAAAGGTTAAACATTACTTTCATTTTCTGGTTACAAAACCAAAGGTGGAGCAGTAGAAAAACCATCAAAGATTTTTAATATAAAAAGAAAAAAAAAAAGAAAAATTCAACAATAATGAGTTTAGGTCAAGCAGTGACCCCTGGCCACAAGAAAGAAGGATGATGCAGAAGTGCTTTAAACTGCAGCTCCTCGAGTGTCTGGTTGAGGCCGGCTCTGAAAGGGCAGGAAACCAAATTAACACCAAGCAGAAAAAAGTTTACATAATATAAGTATATTACAGCCAAGTACAAACAAACTCAACTCAGCGGCTTACAAGATATTCAGATCATAAGTTTGCCTAATCAGAGACTCGGCTCACCTGACTGACAGGTGGCACCTGTTAGTGAAGAAGCTCATTTCCAATATGGCTCCTACTAGAGTCGGGCGATATGGCCTGAAAATAAAATCCCTGACTTTTTTTCCCCACAAAACTCAATTTACAATTTTAACTGATTTTTTTCCATCTCAAAAAAAAAAAAAAACTATCCCAGTGATACAAAAATGACATGAATCAAGTTTTGAATCTATGTTGTCAAAATATTTTCCCAAACCAAACTGAATTTCCCTCTTAGAGTTAAAGTGTCATAAAAAGTTGATTCTGTGGTTTAAACGTCGGCAGGTTTGACAGAAACACTCCAGGCTGAGTGTTTTCACCGTATTTTAACATGAAACTCTCTGATCAATATTTAATCTCATTTAAAAAACAAACACAAGCCTTTAAAAGACCTTGTTTAAAACCTGACAGGACGACCATCAGGAAAACTGAACATTTGTTCAAACATTAAAACAACTTACGATCGGACTAAGGCAAGAAAAAAAAAATCTCCATTTTTAATTTTTTAAATCTTCTGCAGAAAATAATTTGAATTAATGGATTTAATGGACATATTGTGCAGCTCCAGCTCCTGCTGATGATACGCTTCACAACTCTGAATCAGTAACAGATGGATGATGTCATGGATACTACGAGCATACATAATGTAGTCTGTGACCGACTGCACTCAAACTAAAGACTTACATAAAACTCATCACTGAAACACTAAAGCCTACAATTTCAGATTTCAGAGCCACAGAACAAAGAAGATTAGAAAGAATGCCTGCTGTTGCACAGGAAGTCTGTCTTTTAGAACCAGAGGATGTGGAGACACCAGACGAACGGATGGTATTCCTCCCAATTTAGAGAGCCACTCTTCCAGCCAACAGTCGGTCTACACCTGCCAGGGGCAAGGCAAGGCAAGGCAAGGCAAGTTTATTTGTAGAGCACAATTCATACACAAGGCAACTCAAAGTGCTTTACAGCAACATAAAATCACAAGATTAGAAAAGAAATGAAAGAATAAAATAAAACATTAAAACATTAAAACAATTAATTTAAAAATGAGGAGTGCAGATAAAATACTTTCAGTTGTAGTCAAAGCTAAACAGAACTGTTTTCAGCCTGGATTTGAACATCGTCAGAGTTGAGGCCTGTCTCACATCTTCTCGAAGACTGTTCCAGATTTTAGGAGCATAAAACTGAAACGCAGCTTCACCATGTTTAGTCCTGACTCTGGGCACCAGAAGGAGACCCCTCCCTGTGGTTCTTAGAGTCCCAGTTGGTCCATATGGCTCTAACATGTCAGAGATGTACTTTGGTGCTAAACCATGAAGAGACTTGTAGACAAGCAGAGCTGTTTTAAAGTCTATTCTTTGGGTGACAGGAAGCCAGTGCAGAGACCTGAGCACAGGACTAATATGGTCGTATTTCCTGGTTCTGGTCAGGACTCGAGCAGCAGCATTCTGGATGTACTGCAGCTGTCTTACAGTGAGCAGGCTGTTACAGTAATCTAACCTGCTGGAGACAAACGCATGGATTAGTCTCTCTAAGTCAGGTTTAGACAGTATTCCTCTGATTCTGGAGATGTTTTATTAGATGGTAAAAAGCTGCTGATGTTGTTGATTTAACATGGCTGTTTAAGTTGAGGTCTGAGTCCAGTATTACCCCTACATTTCTAACCTGACTATTACCGTTTAATAGAGAGTCTCAAGGTGACTGATAACACTTCCTCTTTGTTTCTGTGGCAAGACAACGTTCCCCCCACTGACACAGAGATCCACACTGCAAAAACTGAGAAATCTAAGAGTGTTTTTGTCTTATTTTTTGTAAGAATTGTCTCATTATACTTAATATGAGCCACACTCAATGTACCATTCTAGAAAGACGTCTTATTTCAAGATATTAAAAGACAAGAATAAGTAATACACATAAAGGTACATTTATTCATCTGTTTTGGTCATGTGACCGCATTCAGACTTTCTGGAAGGGTGTTCATTCTGTAATCCAGGAAGCCATCGGTAAACAGTTCTCCCTGTCTCCCTCTTTTTATTTACTTAACCACTCTCCTGCCAATTTTTGACACTAAATCTTTGATGATAATTCTTTTGTTTTCAGCTAAAAAATGCATCTTATTACAGTGGTCTTCTCCCTGGGTCCCTACAGTTGACATGTGGATATCCCAGATTTCCGCTCTTATTCCTCTCGAGAAACTCACTCATGACCTTAACCATAGGTCGGACAAGTTCAGGAGGATCTGGGAACCTTTACATTCTTTTTTGCAAAGACCCTGATTTCTCATCGATTTCTCATCCATTTCAGGAAGACTGGAGCTGTTTGACCTTTTTTTATATATTCTACTCCATGTATGTATTTGTGTCTCAAATTTTCTATTTATTTATTTTTATGTATTGTGCAGCGCTTACTGTTTTGGGGTGGGTTTCTTTTTTCTTTCTTTTTTCTCTTGTTTGTGTGTTTGTATAATTGTTTGTTATGCACTTATAAAATCAAAAAACCAATAAAGAGAATATAACAAAAAAAAAAAAAAAGACAAAAATAAGGTCTGAATTGTTTCTCTTACTCCACTGGCAGATTTTTTTACTCGTTACAAGATATTCAGACCTCATTTTATCTTTAAATAAATTAAAATAAGACATTTTTCTGAACTGGTCTGGGGAATGCAGCTGATATTAAGTCTAAAAAGACATTTTTTTACTTGCTTAAATTTCACTTTTTTTGCAGTGCACATCACAGTTACTCCAACACCAACAGCTGCACAATGAAACACCCACAACTGAGACACATGGAGGAGTGTTCTCAGGTCAGCACTCACACAGCATCCACTGCTGTACCCCATGCAAACACATTTAAAATTCAACACTTCAAAAACAAATAGAAAACCTGCATATTAATTTTAAAGTATGTTAAATTATACAAGTTGCATTATACAGAACACTGCAAACCGTATTTAACTTTGAGAGAAGTGGCTGTATCTGTTCTGAACATCTCCGCTTAGATTCCTACAGCTGAGGGGAAGAAGTTTCTTCTGATAAAATATTCAGGATTGCAGTGAAGTCTAAGTGAGGTTGCCAAATAATTCAGAGAACAGAAAATACATTTGTATGAATCTGTGGAGCCAGAATACAAAAACCCCGAGACAGTTTCAAGGTAAGAAGAATCTTAAAACACAAAAGTGGGTGCTGAAACTTTTTTTTTTTGTGTAACTTCTGAAGTAGGTCAGGGAGAAAAGAATAAAAAAAAGACTCAAGAGACCCTGATTAAAAAAGAAATCCCCGTTTAACTGGAAAGAAAATAGACGAGTAAAAAAAGTGACTGTGGAAAACCAAGGATAACTTTGGTTGACGCAACAAACTGATGGAGAAAAACACTTCTGAGTCATGAGATAAGAGAGAGGTGGCTGGGGAGACTTGCGGCATGCTTTTCACTTAAACACGAGGATTCACAATCATCCCGTCTCCCTGCTGATGCAGCTCTGCTAAAAACTACCTTTAAACCTCTCAGAGCTTCCAGAGAGATCATCACACGGCACATCAGCCGCTCAAACGTCATGATAATCACCACAAACAACGAGGGGGGATCTGTCGCCTCCTCCTTCCTCTGTCCACCTGCTACGATAGACGCAGTCGGCTTCATGTCTGAGTCTCCGTCCCTGCCTGTGTCAGTCCGTCTCTCACCTTTGGGACACATCCTGACTCTTCTCTCCTCCACTGATCTCATCCTGATCTCATCCTGACCTCTCCTGCTGTGACTCTCTGCTCTCTGTTCTTTGTCAGGACATGAGGATGTTAGTAGCAGACAGCAGGCTCAGTGGAGAGAGTCTTCATGGCAGCAAGCTGAGTGACTTCTGGCAACACAGCTCTGTGTGTGAAGACGCTGGTGAGTAACCTTGGCAGAGAACTGCGTGGTGCGACTCTCGCCCGGCCTCCTGCCAGCTGTGACTCTCTTCACCTCTTTGTGGGACACATTCGCTTCTGACACTAACAACATGACACACAAGGTTAGATCCACAGACCCTGATAGCACACAATATGGAGAAGGTGAACCATGTGGGTAAAGCTTAAGTGTGTCCCTGTCACTTTGAGTAGTCAGAATGTTTAATCTCAATACCTCACCTCGGGGCGAGCTGCACAGATGCAATTCCGCAACACAAAAACCCTGCTTCATAATCTGATATCGAAAGGATAGAAGGCGCTATCTGAAACCATAACGGTGAGTAAAATCCCAAAGCAATTTTCAAACTGATCTTAATCCAGCCATAAGGAAATGTTATGTGGCTCTTCAGACAGTTAAAGCTGAAGCACGAGGCATCTGCAGAATATAAATACCATCACAAAAAAAAGGTGCCGTCGATGGATTTGTGGCACCGTTTAAAAACTGCAGGATAAAATCGATGAAATCGTCTTTTTGTTGGAATATTTTCACTCCTCGGTGCAAAAGCAATAACATGTGAAGCCCTCAGGATGCTGCGTGAAATACTGTGATGTTTACGTTTGTATCTCACATTAAGCCGTTTCATCCCCTCCCACATCTCAACTCTCCATTGTTCATGTGAACTCCCGCCTCCCACAATCTCTCTCCTACTGCTCGTCTTTCTCTCCATCAGGGAGCTGCAGCTCTGATCGGCTGAGGCTGGATCTGATTTCTCTTTTTTTTCCCTGTAGGAGTCGATCCGGATCATTAAAAAGGTGGAAGCGTAAAAGTCCACAAATCTCAATTGTTGGTCACCAAAGAAGGATCCAAGTCCAATCCCAATTAGTGAGTCTTAGTCCGAGTCAAGTCCTCATTATTGATATGACATTCATCACAGGACTGGTTCACTCAGAACCATCTATTGTCTAAACCAGGGGTTCACAAACTTTACCATCTCATGTGATATGAGACTAAAAATGGTGCTTTCAGGGCCCGCTCAGGCAAGGTAGCTTGCTGTGTAAATGCAGCAGATTGCCTGACCAAATGGTCTTCTTTACGTCTAAAGAAGTCAACTGGTTTTTCAGCCTCTGCTGGGTGTTTTTGTATCAAGTGACGCTGAAGTTTTGAAGGTTCTAAACACTTGTTTGAGAGGGCCTCCAGAAATAGGACGCATTTTGGGCAATCATGGCCATTTTCTGTATGGCTGTAAAGCCGTACTTCATGTATGCTGCCTCATATTTTCGAATTATAGTTGGCCACGAGTTCTTAGGGGTTTTTTTTCCCAGCAGAATCCTCCACAGCAGGTCTGTTGGACTGCTCCTTCGTTCTTTTTCTTGTCAAAACCTTTCTTTTATTTTTTTGCTAGCTAGCAGCTTGATAACAGGCGTAAACCAAGTGGCAACCTCCAATCTGAGAATACGAGACGATGCGGAAGCGCTAAAATCTGCTGTTCCTCAAGTGTCCGCTTGAGGCTGGCTCCGGAAGTACCCCAAGTCACGTACACACCAAGCCAAAAAAAGCTGTTTTCACAGCCAAAATTAGCATATGTACAGCCTGGTACAAAGAATGTCTCCCATCTGGATTGCTAATTTCAGTAACGACTCGCACTGAACAGGGGGTTGATTTTTTTTCTAACTAGGCAATTTAGATGATATTAATATCACCAGTTCGTCCAATCAGAGGCACAGCTCAGCTCATGTGACTACCGGGCGCCCAATGGCTGTTACTGTGAAGACTCAAAGCCCACCTCATTTCCAATATGGCCAGAAATTTGTCATGCCCAAGTTCAAACTGTCACACGGCTTGCGGTTAAGTACAATCCGAAACTTGAGAATATGATGATTACGCAGTTTACGTCTTATACGTTCAGGACAAATGGTTATATTCAAAGAATAATAAAACATAATTTGATTCTATCTTTTCCCCTTTCCTCCAATTTTCTGAGGCCCCCCTAGCACCCCCTGGCGGCCCCCACTTTGAAAACCACTGGTCTAAACCATGACTAACCGTGTGAACTTTTGGATGTGTAAAAATCACATCAGTTTGACGAACCCTGTTGGTGTGTCTAAAGATTTATTCTATCAGTGAAGTTACAGCTCTGTGTGTCATGCACTGTGCATGAGCATTAAACGTGTGAGTAAATGCACACTGCACTTCTCTTAATGAGGCCATGCACTCATCACTTCTGCTGCACTGCTGCAATAATTACAATATCAGTCAACCAAACATCTTGTACCCAACGGTTGAGTCGCTAACATTATCATTAGCTTGCAAACAGTTACATAATCAACCAGTAACTTGAGCTTCTTCATCCTGGACAGCTGTCTGTGAGAGTCTGAACACATCTCTGTCCTCCTCTTCAAGATTTTTTTTTTTAACCACCAGAAGCTGAACTGCACATGCTCAAAGTTCCTCGAAAGCAAAATGCATGATTCATGTCAACTCTTTAGACTGGTGGGAACTGTATGTTGGACAGTATGTTACATGAATGTGCGTGCAGGAAAACGCACGTGCCAGTGCTTCTCTAAACTGAATAAATAATATGTTAATTATTAGGGATGCACCAACATTCCTGCCACCGAAAACTTTCAGCTGAAAATGGGCCAAAAGTGCATTTTTCAGTTTTCGGCTGAAAGATTTTTATCACCGAAACAACACGGCCAAAACGGTAAACAGTATGTTGTGATGATGCAAGCATTATCTGCAGCCTGTTGTCTGGATAAGGGCTGACATGTGTGATTATATCTAAGACCCACAGATAGTGATTTGTAAAATGTGTAATACATGCACCAGAAGTGATCCTGCTTGGAGAGGGAGAAGCACACAGTACGGAAGGAGAGGAGAGCACAGAAAAAAAGGACTGGTCATTCTGAACCAGGCGTTCCTCACTTTTGGATCAGACTAATCATCCTTATGTTATTTATCTTATTTATATGACAGGACAGTCACTTCTTCACAATTCTCCTCTGCTCTCTGTATCGTGCACGGCAAAGTTCCGCCCCTGTGTGTACACAGACACACAACATGTGAGCACACATAGAGAGATGAGCACACACGGTGTAGTGGACATAAAGTCCAGGAAAATAATGTCACAACGACGCATTAATATTAATTTATATTATGGTGATAATGACCTGCATAATAATTCTTTGAGTTTTCAGCCTTGGTTTCTTCATTTTCAGTTTCAGCCAATAACTTTCATATCAATGCATCCTTACAAATTATTTAAAAGATCTCATAAATATTCAAAAGCCTTTATCAATGTTCAAGTTGAAGCCTGACAAGTCTTAATAGAGTCAACACCCAAATACAAGTCTGAGTCATCAGTAGGGTTGGGTAAGGACAGCCGGCTCCATGTTGAGGGCTGTGGACAAATTTACAAGACTCAATAATTCAATAAGTCACATGTAGCTCTGCCTATCACGTCCTGACGGTGACAGAAGTTTTCAGAATTGAACTTCATACCATGTACACAACCTTTTTCTGTGGTGTTGCATTAAATTACATCACTTGTGATGCAGTGTGTCAACGAAGTCACCAGAAAACAGTTGTGTACTGCTCTGAAGTTGGGCTATGATTTATTCAAAATGATATTGGCAAAGCAAGGAAGAAAGTACATCCATCATAAAACTAACTTCAACACAGAGTGAATTAGAGTGGGTGTTTTGTCTCTGATGTGCTGCGGTCTCCTGCTCCTTTTAAAAAACGAAGAAAAACAAACATAAGAGTATAAATGCAAACAGTAAAGCGTTTGTTTTTTTTTTGTCATTTTACAGACCGTACACAACCAGCCAATAAAAATCCATTTTCACTGCTGAAATAAACATGTTTACAGCCTGGTTCCAAAAATAGTCTTCCATCTGAATCTCTGATTTCTCTAACCATTCAATGTACAGGTTGAATTTTGTTTTTAATTCAACAGTTTAGACGATGTTGAGATTGCAAGTTCACCCAATCAGAGCCACAGTTCAGCTCATGTGACTGATGGCCGTCCTATACCTGTTAGTGCGGAGGCTCAAAGCCCGCCCGTTTCTAATACAGCTGTACCAGCAGATTTGCTTCAAAACTCTGTTTCAAGAACTGATGTGTGACGCCACAAAGACTACATCATTAATTCCACAGTCTGTGGGTGAGTACGTCATTGTTTTACATTCTCCTGTGTTTTTATAAATATTCGTCTTTCACTTTTTTAAATAGTTTTGGGACTTCCTTTGATCTCTACCAATAAAGAGTAACGTTCAAAGAAAATAAAGGAAAATTCCTTCTCATAGTTGATGCTTTACTTTGAGTCTAAATGACCCAAAAATAATGGAAAGCTAACATTTCATTCTATTGTGCATGAATTTGTTTTCTCTCCAAAAATTCAAACTTTACCCACCCTCAGTCATCAGCGCAGCAAGACCACAAGTTCAGTCACAAGTCCTTAAAATCTGAACTCAAACTGGACCATTATGAGGCGTCTTATCTTTATCGACTCCTGCAAATAACGTCAAACATGCATCACATCTGTGTCCTTCCTGCAGTTGCGTTTTAACTGCGTCATCTCGCGCGTGTTCAGTCCGGCACGTGGCAGGACCACCAGACAGCTTGAGTCATAAGTCCGACAAGTTCCTGTGCTTCCCTGACTCCTGGCCTGCCTCCGCTCATTATGCCGTTTATTTTGTTTTCCTGAAGTTAAATAAAATCTGCTGTTGTCACGGATGTTATAATGTGGTCCCACTGCCCGCTTGATCTGCTCTGTGCAAATTGATGCTCCGTTGCTCGAACCTGCCAGAGCTGAGACGGAGCCAGATCACGACAGAGTGGAGTCAGTGTGAGCAGACTGATTGATTTGAATTAAACCCACTCAGAGGGGGAAGAGGCTGAGAAGACAGAGTGGGGACGGTGAGGTGGGGGAGAACATGCCTTTGTTGTGCAGTCAGATCGTTGTAACACGTCAAGTTCTTTGAGAATTTCTACTTAAAACTGTTTTATTAGTCATCACATCCCGATGCACAGTGTGTGTGTGAATGACTGTTCCTGATTAGCAGCTGTGACATGAAATGTGACATAAAACTGCAAACTACAAATTATTCCCAGCGGCTGTCAGAGGGAAGTGAGAGTGTGACTAGAATTAGATCCTGATGAGCGGGTCATGACAGGCTCTACCATCGGTGATATTTAGTGTCTCTATAAATGTCTAACACTTCAACCAAGAAGACAGCAGAGGTGCTTCGAAAGTAAGAAGAATTAACCGATTAAAAACCCTCATTACTTTCCAGAGACGATGGGAGAGCACATTATTATGATCCGTCACTTTGAGTCAAACAAAGCTAAATAAAAAGCAACACACAGGCTGGCGGGTAACTGGAGAGAGAGGAAGATCCATGGCAGTACAAAATAACAATTCAGAAAAAAATTGTTCATTATGGATTTCTTTCCAGTCTGTGTTCAGACCTAAACCATTTCTCTGATACTGTAGCTGGAGACATCACGCTGAAATAGAAACAAATCCAAATCAAAAGTTAAAGATTAAAACAAAGACTCGTTGCTGTAAAATCGTCCGATTCACCATCTGCAGACTGAAAGCTCCGGAGCAGCTGGGTCTTATCTACTCCAGCTTTGATGCTTTTGATCATAGATCTGATCTCACTGCTGTAGAATTTCATTTTAATGTCATTAAACACTTGATTAATTCCCTCTTTCACTCTCTCTGAAGTTCCATCACATATATTTGCATTTAAAAAAAATGTCAATCCATGATCTGACACAGGAGCCTTAAAATGTGTGAAATATTTCCCAAATGCTGATGATACTTTGGACTTTTTTCGGGCTTACCATTGCAGATCTCATCTGCAGAGAAAATGGCAAAATGTCAGAGGTTGAATGAGATTTAGCACAGAGAAACAGCTTAGTCCCACATGGCTGAGAGCAGAAGGAGATGGCATACTAAACAGACATGATCCCACAAAGTGGGGGATTCTTGTACGTTGATATTAAAAATGGAGGATTTTCTGGGCTGTGGGATTGTGTTGGAGGATACGCCAGATAAGGAAAACCTGCAGAACATCTATATTTCATTAGAACACAATGAACATGTACAGAAACCTCAATTCAAGATTCTGAAGTCAGAACACTGATGTCAGGAACTGTCCGCTTGTTCTCAGTGCTGAAATTTGTAAACGTTTGTGAATTTTGGGATATTTTCCAATCAAACTGTTGAAGGTTTATTTATCCACCATGAACAGACACGATAAGACTGACTTAATAAAAGTAAAGCCTGTCGTCAAACCTGTGCTGGGTATCAATCAAAAATTTGCGATTCCTGTATTGATACAGATACCTTCACTTCGATACCGGTTCCTGAACGATACTTTAATCAATACCAATTTTATATCAATTTGAAAAAAAAAAAAGAATATTACATTACAGATAATGGTGCTTATCTTGAGTTTTAATTTTCAGCTTTAGTATTTTCCTACTCTGTGCAAGTTTGTACATAAATGAATAATTTCCCGTGCAAAAGAACAGTTGCAAACAACTGACAGGTCAGTATACGATGAGTACACTGTAAATGTGTTTATAACGATAAATATAAATGTGTTTAAACGATAAAGGGACCTAAAGCGTGATTGATTTGCATGAAGTCGTCTGCTCTGTCCGTCAGCTTGGAGGGTCCGTCTGGGGAGGGGCGGCTTCTCAACGAGCTGCAGATCAACACACGCTTTCACTCCGTCCCCAAACTCCAGAAAAGCCTCTAGATTTGTCATGTTTTAGAAAAAAAAAGTGGCTGGTGGGATACCAAAAGTCACTAAAGTTGGCAACACTGTCCTGCATGCTGCCACCATGTGTAACGTTACAGCAAATCACAGGTGGCGTTATCAGATCCCGATCAAAACTGTTCAGTACCAAAGCTTTGCACCAACTGTGGGCGACTGTGGGTCAGAGGTAGAGTTGTCATCTCTCAATTGGTAGGTCGATGGTTCGATTCCCAGCGTCTGCAGTCACATGTCGAAGTGTCCTTGAGCAAGACACTGAACCCCAAATTGCTCCCACTGTTGTTCAGTGGTGTGTGAATGGGTATGACTGGGTTATATAAAACTGATGGTTTCTAGCTTCCTCCTCCCATCAGTGTGTGAATGTGGTGTGGATGGGTGAATGACATCAGCAGTGTAAAGCGCTTTGAGTGGTCAGAAAGACTAGAAGAGCGCTATATAAGTACTGGTACGTTTACCATTTGGTCCAAAAGCGGAGGCATATCTTGATACTCTATAAAAGAACCAGAGCTCAGTACCCAGCTCTAGTTGTCAGTACATTGCAATATTTATCAATACTGAATCAAATAAATATCAAATCATGACCCAAAGACTCAAATTTATTTTATTTAGAGCTTCCTGATAAAACCCAGGAACTCACTTCAGGTAATAAGATATGGTATGCAGAATTCAGATATCTGAACCAGGAACTAAATTTGATAATAAAGGTAAAAAGAAATAAAACATTTATAAGAGGACCTGTGTTATGGTTTCAAAGACCTGAACAGAGAGGTTAAAACACAGTGAAGTGAACAGAGCAAGAAACTGCAGACCGATTGTGTTTCTTTTCATTACAGTATATTTCCCAACTGTCAATCATTTTCAGACAGCTGAATCTCCTGATAGCTGAAGGTGAGTCAGATGATTGACAGCACAGAGGATGGAGAAATAGACAGAAGCAAGTCAAACTATGGACAATCAGCTCAAATAAATTTTTGCTTGAGGAGACTCAATCAGATCACAGCGCAACCGAAGCGTGCCAAATTATCCTCCACAGTGAGAGTGAAGAGAGGAAACATGGAGTCACTCAGCTGATACTGAACAGCCTCTGTGTTCATGATGTGACAGTTAATCCATTACTGTGAAACAACATCATCACTGAGTTACATCATGTTAGCAAACAGCTGCTCTGACCGTCGTTGACTTTGCTCTAATATCACTCTGATGATTTCAATAACACATGAGATGAAGAGGGAGGAATGAGTCACCGCTGAAGAAACCCACCATCTCCAGTGTTCGACCCTTGGTACTGTCTGTCTGTGTCGGAAAAAAGCAAATGAACGCATCATTTAGTGAAGGTTAATTTCTGTCTCATAAAGTCATCTCAAAAGCACAGACAGGACAATTTGGTTTTCATTTCCATACGTCGTTATCTTTCAGAATTAATCTTTAGGATGTCCCGGTCTAAACCATCACATCGGATCCAACACATCAACTATTGGTAGTATTTGTGATGGTTTCACAAGGCAGTACCAGTAAAGCTGCGTTCAAAGAACTACACATGCAACAGAATTAACTACAGCAGCTAATATCCTGAAGGGAGCAAAAAGACGATGTCGAGTCCATTGCTTGAATCAACCCGCCCGTCTTTGTGGTAGAGAAACAGTTATCTACCATCTTTTGGATCCACAGCTGCTGCCTTACCAAAGCTGTACTGCAAAGGGGAGGACAGCCTACAAGGGGATTGAAGGCTCCATGTAAGGGTTGTTAGTCTGACACTTGTGCCATGTAATGGCCTGAGGTGCACTGGGTTGATTCTTTCACCTCGGAGTTGAAGTGTGAAGTAACTACTGCATGTCAACCTGTTTTTTGAGTCTCCTACAGCAGAGCAGATGCAGATCATACTGGAGATCTAAAACGATGCCAACTACAGAAAGTTATAAGAAAAAAGATGAAGACAAATTTTGTTAAAAGAAAAATAAAACTCGTTTGTCGTTTGAGAGCACTGATGGGTAACCTTCAAGGTCTGTTTCACCCTTTAACACCAGACGACAGGAAATGACCTCCATTCTTCTAAACACGGTAACTCTTGGCCCATTTACGCTATCGGCGCAATTCAAGCAGACTCTAGAAGCTGGGAAAAGCAGCTTTGCATGAATATACGCGCGTGCCACCACTTATTTTTGCTAGAGTACTCTGCAGGGACGCGTCAATCTCCACAGAGCAGATCAGACCAAACAAGAAAACACATGGAAAACAAACAGAGTATCCGGTCATTTCACCACAAAGCACCATGTTCCGTCTGCTGATCTCAACTTTACTTTATATGTATTTATATATAGATATATTTTTTCCTTATATTGTTGTAGATTTGTTCCTAGAAGTGCCCACTGAGATTTCTCCTCAAACTCAGTCTGGATTCTGGCTTCGACTGAAGGGAAACTGCTTCAGGAATATCATTCATAAGAAAAGTTCTGTTCATTACTGTACTTCATCAAACAATAACACTGAAATTAAAAAGTCCAGACCAACAAAACTGCTTGTGTTGTTGTATTATAGTAGAAATTAAATGTTTTGTCATCTGAAAACCGTTTGATCTCCACATTTCAGGGTTGACCTGGAATATTTGGTGATTTGACTGTTTTATCCGGAGGACTCTGATTTGACAATGAACCTCATAGTTGAAGGTTGTTATGTAACCAAGATCGTACCATTCTAACCACATGGGGGCGCCTACGGCTGCTAAACACTAATTGTTACATAGAATGTCTTTGTTTTTGTTATATAGATTATTATGAAACAAAATCAGCCTAATTTCTGTTAATTAAAAAACTGAAAATGACTTGTGCATTTAGACAACGCAATACAGAGAGCAGAGGAGAGATGTGAAGGCGTAAACATCCCGTCATATAAATCAGAAAAAGAACAGGAGGCTCTTTAGTCTGTTAGTCTGGATCTGTTTTCTTGGTCATTTCTTATTACAGTTACACCTGCAGAGTTATGATGTCAGCTCAGCCAGCACTCTGCAGCATTAACAGCCCCGAGGCTAATGCAAAACTATACATTAAAAAAGAAAACCTTGATCTGAGACCACCACTTTCACAGAAGAGAGAAACAGAAGTTAATGAAAAAATCACAGTTTGTGGCGCTTCATATGAGACGTGTCCGCATCGCTGAGGAGGAGTGATCTAAAGAACTTTTATGCACACTTGAGCCGGGTCAAGGTTAAGTCTTTTATGTAAGTCTTCATCTTTCCTTTGAAGTGGGGAAAAGATGCAAATGAGATCGGTTTATTTGTGGGGATCCCTGTTAGCTGCTCCAGGGAAAAAAACACAAACCCTGATTTGACGATTAGTCGACTAAAAGCAAAATCTACGGGAATCCTTAGTTGAAGACACCTCTAGTACATCGACAGTTTTTATAGAGAAAACTTGCTGAAAATTCAAAGCTGTTTTATACATAAATTTAATTAATTAATTATTTCTTTTCTTTCTTTTTTTTTTGGGGGGGGGGGGGGGGGGGGTCACACGGTTTAAATCATCTAAAAAATAAAAATGAGATTTTTAAAGTTCAACTTATCTTGGAAAAAAAGGAGAAAATAATTTACACTAAAGACATTTTTGACACATTTATTGATAAAAAAAAAAAAATGGGGGAATGGTCCAGGTCGAGCATTAACATTACAGATGTAAAAGGGTTAAGT
>CM061154.1:30676674-30714174 GCA_030710495.1 Labroides dimidiatus
TGTAAACACGTTGAAGCCAAAGTATCAGTTCCCATCTGAGCCACACTTGAGCCAAAGCTGCTTCCAAAGTCACAGAGAGCCTCAGGCAAGAAGAACACATCTTACGGCTAGGTGAGCCTCTCAGACTTTTTTCTCCCCCAAGACTTCATTTGTCTCTTCTTTCAAAATGTCATTATAAATATTACACCATCCATCCATTCTCCACCACTTATCCAGGTCCAGGTAACGGGGACAGCAATGTCATCAGCGAAGACCAGTGGCCCCTTTCCCAAGCCACTTCCACCAGATCCTCTGGGGGGAAACCGAGGTGTTCGCAGGCCAGCTGAGAGATGTAATCTCTCCATCGAGTCCTGGGTCCACCCTGGGCATGTCTGAAACACCTCTCCAGGGAAGCACCCTCACCAGATGTCCAAACCACCTCGATTGGAAGTAGCAGCAGTTCTACTCCTACCTCTCCCAAATGTCCAAACTCCAAACCCTGTCTGAGGCTGAGCCCTGACACCCTGCGGAGAAGGCTCATTTCAGTTGCTTATATTTGCAATCTTGTCCTTTTCAGTCATGACCCACAGCTCATGTCCATGGGTGGGGGTTGAAACTTAAATTGACTGGTAAATTGAGTTCCTTGTCTTCTTGCTCAACTCCCTCTTCACCACAACGGACCAGTATAGCATCTGCATCACTGCTGATGCCGCCTCAATCTGTCTGTCAATCTCTTGCTCTGTTTTCCCTTCACTTGTGAACAAGACCCTGAGACATGGATGAGAACCATGGCCTCAGACTTAGAGGTGCTTTTCTTCATCCCGGGCCCGGCTGCTTCACACTCTGCTGCAAAACGCCCCAGTGCGATGAGGCCAATAAGACCACATCATCTGCAACAAGCAGAGATGGGCTCTTAATACCCCTGAACCTGACTCCCTGCACCACTAGGCTGCACCTAGAAAACCTGTCCATAACAAAGGGCAGCCCTGAGGGAGTCCAACCCTGACTGGAAACAAGTTTGACTTACCGCTGGCAATATGGCGTTTCAGCTGATGGGTATCAACAAGTGTACAGACCTCCAAATAAACCTGGCACAAAAAGTAACAATATTTGTGTTTGGTAGATTATTTCTTTTTCGTAACAATACTTTGTGGCGTTAAATTTCATACCTTTGGGAAGCTTGTTCATTTCCCTTTAAATGGTGCCACATTTGTAAGGTACACATTAGTGGAACGAGCAGCAGAACTAAGTATGTGGATTTCACCCATGACAAATTTGCCAAATCTCCCCTGCCAATGCCAAACTACTTATTCTGCCATCAACGCTTGTTTGGTGGATTGGATGACTGAAGTCTGAAGAAACAAGAGATATAAGCAGTTAGCACACTAAAAGTCTGGCACCTCCGCCTCATGCTGGTGACCAGCCTGGTGGGATGACATCACATTTTTCAACAAACATTCCTCACAAGTAAGCCAACATGGTTGCGTTAGTCACTCTGGCCAGACAGCATGCCCAAGCTGGTCCCACAAGAGTTCAGTGGGGTTGAGGTCAGGACTGCTGGCAGACCATCCCACCACAACCTTTTCTAGATTCTGGAGGTAGTCTCTGTAAAACCCTGCTCTGTCATCTTGGACTCAGAGATATGGGATTGCCACAGAATCTCATCTTGATATCTTTCTGCATTGAAATTGACTCCAATGATGACAAGCCACATTTCCCCACATTGCCCTGTTGCATGGGCCTTATCCAGATCAGTCAAGCATGGCATGCCGATTCTTGGACACCTATTGACCACTGCATCTGACAGGCAGCACCTGGGGGTAGCAGAAGATCAAAACAAGAGCCAATAGCACAAGCAGAATGTGCTGTTTGGCACTGAACTCAGCTCTGCTGCTCATCCCACAAATGCATGTTCATTGCAAATGTGGGACCATTTAAAAGGGAAATTCCAGGGGTATCAGATTTATTGCCACGAAGCATGGCTACGAACGGTAAATGGACCAGTAATTATATAAAGCTTTTCTAGTCTTTCTGACCACTCAGTGCTTTACACTGCCTGTCTCTTTCACCACATACACACCACATTCACACACTGATGGTAGAAAGTTCTGTGGTGGGGACCATCAGTTTTATATAACCCATTCATACCCATCCACACACCACTGACCAACAGTCATAACACTAGGTGCTGCTAGAATGTTTTTGCACTCAATGATACTGTCACATATTGAATATTGTATCACATGCTGGTCATTGGCGGGCGTAAATATGAGTAAAATCATAGAATCACTCTACAAAAAAATCACTGAAGACCCTTTATAGGAAACCGGTATCATTCCACGTTTGCAGAATTCTAGAAATGTACAACTTTATGAGCCTTGAGAACTTTATACACTTTAAACTTGCTTGTTTATTGTATAAGGTGCTCCATGCACTTGCTCCACATCCTCTGTCGGACTTTTTTAAAATAAGGGCTCATAGTGGCCTCAACACCAGGGCCACATCGAGGGGGGACTGTGAGGTGCCATACAGAAAAACAGCTTTTGGACAAAACTGTGCTTCAGTAAAGGCTTCTTCTGTTCGATCACCTGCCTTAGGACAACGGATGAAAATTAGCTATTGTGCTAACTCCGGCACATTTACAATGAAGTGTATAACGAAATTGTTAATTAATGTGCACTGTCCTAATTAAATAAATAAATAAATAAATAAGTTGGAGCAATGTGGGATTCAGTGTCTTGCTCAAGGACACTTTGACATATGACTGCAGGAGCTCGAACGAACCCTCGACTTTCTGATTGAGAGATGACAGCTCTACCTCTGCCAGAAGACTGGATGCCTGTCATGTCTTAAGGCCTCCTCACGTCCTGTAAACACTCTAATTTATAGATCAGCAGAGTCTTAATTCACAGAAAATCACTGAATGTGAATTCAGCAGCAGACTCGGTACCAGAGGTGTTTCCTTCAACAGGATTACCTGTCTGAGTGAAGGATTAATAGAAATAAGATGTGTGGATGTTTTTTTATCAACACATAAACCAAGCAAAAAGCATTAATCCCATAATCCTATAATACTTTGCCATGTTTAGTTTTTATTGACTCTTAGGCGCTGAAACAAATATCCTCTGATTTATTCGCTCAGTGTGGCGAAAGCATTAAATTTGTGATGTTTGATAATGAAGAAAGTGCTGTGATTTTTGATGTGATCTGAGTTCTGTACATTTCAAAAAATGTCCTGGTGAGGTTTAATGTTGACTTAGTGGTTTGGATGCACAGCTCGTGTACAAAGGCTGTACTTGTTAAGTCAGACGCTGGTCCCACTCCTTCCTGCATGTTGTCCCCTTCTCTCTACTATCAGAATATTTCGTCTCTCTTCAGCTTTCCGGTAAAAGCAAAAACATGCAATTTGATAAGTAAATGAAACATAATAATGCTTCAAAAAACCAAATTCTCAGGTATACTGTACTGGGTTGCTAATGAACAAATTTGCATGTGAATATGCGAGAAAGAATCTGAACAGGCAAGGTTTATTTTTCTCTAAAAATGATTCTATTTTCCATTTATTCTAACAGAATTATCCAACCAATAAAAAACACAGAAATTTATAGAGAATGTAAAAATCACAGCTGCTCCACACACACACACACACACACAAACCTGGAGGCATTTAAAACAGACACCACATCCATCAGAGACTAAATGTCCTCTCAGAGCTTCAGGTTGGACTGTAGTCAGCTGGCAGAGTGAGAAGTCAAAACAACATGAGGAGACAACAATAGAGACTGAAACAGGTCTGTTAAAACGAGACACACTCAGGGTTATTATCACTCGGCTGTTAGGAGGTCTTCATCTCAGCGTGCGGCAGATACAAACTTTACTCCTTTACTGAAGGGATGTAAGAAAGTTAGGAATGTCTTCACCGCTGGGTCGGAGCTCATTTGGCCATTTCTCAATCAATTGGTGATCATCACTTTAGCAGATCATCTGATCCAATCAATCTTGTTAGCTGTTACTGAGCTAGCTGGATGAAGTGAAATGGAATAAGTCTGAACCATGTTTCACTTTTACTATCCTTTACCACCCTCTTAACTCTTGTGTGACCCAAATATCAGACCAGATATTCATTCCTGAATAAACGGATTTGAATCGGATACCAAAAAGCGTTATCAGGAAATCTCTAATGAGAGTATTAAAACAACAGAGTAACTGAGTCGAATGTAAAACGTCTAAAATCCAATTAATTTGAATTTAAGGCCTTAAAATGTCTAAAATTTTCTTAGTACTGATACCAGGTATCAGTATCGGCCGATACCGGCCTTATTTCAATATATCGAGTACTTGTGAAGGCTGCAGATTCCAGCCACCAATACTTAGGGCAAAATAAAAATTCTTGCGCCGTGTAAGTTCTTTCCAGTAATTGGTGCAAAATATCATGTGCGTTAGGTCCTGTTCAGACAGTATGAATGACCATATTTTAAACTCTGAGGGCTGTTTGTGTTTTCTTTAGGACGTAATGTCTCTCTGCCCCTCCCCCTTTCTCTCTCTAATCCCAACACAGTCTCTCTCTCAGATGTCTGTCTAACATGAGTCTGGTTCTGTCCGAGGTCTCTGCCCGTTAAAGGGAAGTTTTTCCTCGCCACTGTAACTTGCTAAATATTGCAAAGGTCTGTACTCATGGTGGGTTAAGATGAGATCAGACTTCTTATCTTGTCTTGATGTTCGGTTTCTGTTAATAAAATTTTATTATCATTTACAGGTCGAGACCTGTTAACGCTTGGAAAGCGTCTTGAGATAACGTTTGTTATGAATTGGCGCTATATAAATAAAGATTGATTGATTGATTGATTGATTGATTGATTGGTAATGGCAGAGTGACTGTGCTGCTTTATTTTATTTTTTTTAGAAATGAAAGTCTTTGTTCAAAATGATCTGTCATTGTGTTAATTGAAATTTAATGTATCAAAAGTGCTCGTACTGGTATCGGTCTGAAAAAAATTAAAAAATGTTATCGAACATCCCAAATAAAATGTCTTAATACAATTTTAAAAAGGTCTTACAATGTATTAATTTTTATTTAAAATAAATGCATGAACTTTAGCCTCACTTTTAAATGTTTCCAATTTAGAGGACGCTTTAACGTTAAAACAAAACAGAGCTAAAGTACCTGTGCAGCACCTATCGCACCTTCATGTGTTTTGTACTTTTTTAGTCAGAATGGATGTTAAGTCAGTCTTAAATTGTATTCGTTTAAAAAGTCTTAATTTTGACTTGTTGAAACCTGCAGTGACCTGTACAAGTAATTTAGTGCTAAATTATCTTATTTGTATCCAATTTTTCTGTCCATCTCGCTAAATGGATTACTTTAAGAGCCAGAGACGAATACGCTCAACATCCAAATGAACAAAGGTTTAAACATGTGAGTCATTTGGACTTCTGTAATAAGACTGCCATCACTGAGACACAGATGAACCATCCAACTGTCAGTCATGTGCAGGGAAGAAAAAATGGTTTAACAGATTAAATAAAAAAAGGGTTAGCATACGTGGCAGCAAGAACAAAGGATTGGCTGAGAATGTGTAAAGTGTGAGGCTAAAGAAGGAGAAACAGAGAAGGTCACGGTCTGACTCCAGCAGCGATTATTTAGATTTAGACAACTAGGTGAAGAAATCATTTAATTATAATCATCATTTAAACGCTATCAAGCTCTGGAAAATGTTCTCCTGTCTGCTGCTTTTCAAGCCACAGGGACGGAGTGTTTGAGGCTGGAGGAAAGCACAGGGTGGGGAATCAATGACGCAATACTTCCCGTCACACGTCCACCCAACTTTGAAAAGTGTGCCACTAGCCTCTCGTTGTGTTACACACGATGTCGGGTCTTTTTTAAGAGATCATATTATCATTGTATTAAAACCAGTCAGCTCCTGGTCGTGTCTGTAGCATCGTAATCCCACCCAACAGGTGTCTCGCTTTGATTATCCCAATCTTTAGCTGACTGCTGTGTTCCCAGCACTCTCCTGCAAACTCAGCAGCTGATTGGTCACTGTACTGCTGCTATCATCACCATCCATTCACAATTCATTTTAAAGCTGCAGTACTTAAAGTCTGCACAGCATCATTACTTACTGCTGACATTTAATTACACGAGACAGAAGAGAATACATGAGCACATACTTCTTATCCTCCACCATTCTTACTCTTCTTATTCTTCTTCTTCATCCCTCCATCTCTCCTGCTCTGTAAAACCCTTTCACACAGTTGACTCCATCCGTCTTTGTCCACGTGTTTGACACACTCTTATTAACCTCACACACTCCACACCACATGACACCTTACCAGGGTGAAGATCAGTGCCAAAGAGGCTCCAGTAGAAGACTAATGGAGCTCAGAACTCAAAGATCATCCCAGGATAATGAAAAGATGCTCTTGTGGAGATATTATGCTCTGAACCGAAACTCAAAGATTAGTACTGACAATTCAACAACCTGTGGTCTGTTACTGACACATTTCATCAGCTCTGCCAGGAAACTGTGGAAGAGTGGGCTTGACAGCTGATACTCCCCACGTGTTTATTTACCTCTCCTGCGTCCTCAGAGGAGAGTCTCTGTGCTGAAGCTGTCAGCTTGGACCATCAGCCTCTGCGGCTGCTCTCTTCTCTGTGTCACACACCGCCACAGAGCAAAAAAGACTGCCGTCGGGTCAGCTCAGCTCATCAACAACTTTATTTAGAGCAAACAGAGCTCTACTGTACCAGCGGAAAGTCAGCGTGAGGACACCTCTGTGTCATGTCAGTGTTTTTCAGGGGAGGGAAGTCACTTCACATACCTTCAGAACTCGAGTCAGCGGCAGACACACAGAAGCACAAGAAAACATCCACGTAGCTGTCATTCTCTCTCATCTCCACTGTTTCCTAGTGAGAAACGTCAGGACATGAAATGAATAGAAAGAAACCATCCCTTGCCTTGAAATCCAAAGAGGAAAGCGACGCCGGGGATCCACACGGTGTATATCCAGAAGGAAAGCATGGCGTCCTCGCGTCGGGTGGGTATGCTTCCTCGCTCCTCCCGACCAAAGCTCCGTCTCCAGCGGATAATTTCCAGACGAGAAAGCGCCGAAAAGTGAAGCCGAGCGGAGGAAGAAATCCCAGACTGACCGCTGCTGATGAGCACACGAGCTGGAGACTCTGACACTGCTTCACCTGCTGCTGCACGCGGACAGTAGCGACCCCTACAGGAACGCTTATCTGCAGCGTGTGCGCGCGTGCGAGTGTGTGTGGTCAGTATGTCTCTGCCTCTGTATTCTCTTACGGCTTCAAGCATTGGAAGCGGGACTTCCGCATCAAATCCGTCCTGGCTGCCTCAATCAGAGTCAAGTCTTCATTTATCTATAGTCCATATCTTCCATGGAGGGGGGGGGGGGGGGGGGGGGGTGTTTTACTCCAAATTATGGGCTGGATGAACCTGGACTGAATGTGTGGGACCTTTCAGATGTGTTTAAACCTTTCTTTTATTAACATTTCATTTTTATGTTTGTTAAAACGCCGAGTGTCGTGCGTAAATGCGCATCGCACGAGAGGACTCCGGTGCAGCGAAATCCCAGCAGGTGTCCAATTAACGAAAACACACCTGTAGCCCAGCCACCAGTAATTAGAGTTCCCCAACATGTAGGATTCAGTGATTGAGTCTCTTTAGCTTTGCTGGAAGAAGATAATGAAACACCTTTTTATTCGAGACGAATAGAATAGAATAGAATAGAATAGAATAGAATAGAATAGAATAGAATAGAATAGAATATTCTTTATTGATCCCCCATGGGGGAAATTATGATGTCACAGCAGCAGCTCACAACAATCAGTACAAAGTGCAAAAATGCAGGAATAAAAATAGAATAGTAATTTAAAATAAGATAATAATAAGAAAAAAAAATTATAAAAAGGAAAAATAGAATAGAGAACCATCATTAATATATTAAAAGACTGCTGGGAAAACTCCAAGCAAAGTAAATGTAAATGATTTGGTTGGATTAGCAATTCAAAAGCAGAAAACCTTGAATTATAGAAAATGAAACTAATGTTATATGGCGAGATGTTCCACCATGGTTACTTCCTGTTCCAAATGTAGATGTAAAGCTTATAGAGTTAAAGCATGAATGGAAGAGAAGAAATATGGCTGATGGAGCCACCCTCTGGACCTTTAGACGTGTTGGATCTGGAGCATACATACATGTAGAAGAGCACTATCTGTGTTTACAGCAGAATTAGTGTCCATCACCTTGGATTGAAGGAGTGAAACCAGAGCGAGCGGTCATCTGCTCAGACTCAGAAAGTTTAAACTCTAAAGAAATGATAATTGTTAAGGCTTCAAAGGAGTGGAAACAAACAACATTTTGTTGGGTTACCAGCACACAGTGGAGGTGATGGAAATGAAAAAGCAGATGAGACTGCAAAACAAGCGTCAAAAGAAAATTACAATGATATCGTACGAGTTCCCTTTGGAGAAAGAGAAGCAAAATCACCGATTTAAAAAAAGGAAAAGAAGAATTTATGGCGGAGGAGGTGGGACGAAGACACAAAAGAAAGATACTACAATGATATTCAGAAATCAGACTAAAATCTACTCTTTATTTGATGGGAAAGTGCGTTTCTGATAATTGTGATGTTTGTGAAGTTAACAAATGTTTAAATTGTAGAAAGTATGAAACAGAAAGAAATGATTTAAAAAAAAAAAAAAAACAGGATATATGAATTAGAACAACCCTGGAGTCTGAATGGGATTTTAGGAACAAAGGATCAAATGAGAGTGTTATATTTCTAAAAGACAGGTGTGGTACAAAGAATTTAACTGTCATATTATTTCATTAACATTTTTTTAAGACTCTTTAGAATGAAACCTGAGGTACCTGTCATCCTATAGTTACACACATGTACAGTAGGTGGCGATATGCACCTGTAGAAGTTAGCTGCAAACAGCCATAAATTTAAAGAAGAAGAGGAATTTCCTTAGTTGCCACTTAGCTTGCTAACAGTCACGTTATCAACAGTCAACTGGCTATTAAACATATTTAACATGTTGCAACACTCGTTTGCAACTTCTATTAGGGGAGCGCGGGGTTAGTTGTCACCAGGGTTTGTTGTCACGTTCATTATATCTCACCACCAGGGGGTGCTGCCTCTTAAATTGTTGTATGGAAATTCATGGAATTTGGATCAGAGCTCGCAAACATCGTCTTCTCTGGAGTAAGACAGCTCAGGTTGAGGTGAGAGGATTTTTCTTTTCGGCTTTTACATGATGGGTTTATAACAAGAAGACTGTGTTGAGGGAAAGCTATACTTTAGCTTGTTATTAGCAAGATGACTAGTTGTTAGCTGGCGTTCTCCCCTGTCACTTGCAACTTTACCTTACAGAAACTGGACCTGAAAAACTCACCACGTGACCGTCCATGCAGGCAAATACAAGATCCAACCTCTAAAGACAATGAATCATTGGGGCTTTATTTAAAAGATGCAAATATAAAACAGTCTTCAGTCCGAGTCATTATTGTTCGAATCTCTGAAAACGACTGTACAACACTGTCTCATTTAAGACACGTGAATTATTTGACCCAGTCATGGAACTACAGTTCACATCATGAAGGAAAAGAAAACTTGGTGTTAAAAATAGAAGCCCTGCTGTTTTCTTAAAGATGTATTTATATCAAGTGGATTCGTTCAGAATTGAAAGGCTAATGGAGCTGACATTCGTTCCTAAGTGTTCTGTTAAATGTGAGGAGAGTCTGGTTGCTTCCACTGGACAGAGTTAGTTATCTGTGTGCATACTTCTGTGGTGTTTTACCCCACAGAAATCCTGACAGCCGATTTATTACAGTTCCCACAGTCACGGAAGGGCCTGCATGGTATTTTCTCTCTTTTTTCTTTTTTTTATATATATAATTGGACCAAGTCTTTCTGCAGTGGGGGTGTCAAAACAATGCTCACAAAGAAAATAGGATGAAAAGGAGAAACGGAGAGGGACCTTTTAACTTTGCACCTTAGAAATGAAAATTGTGATATTGTAAAACTTGAAATATCCTCCATTTAAACTGGTCAAAAAATACTGATTAGCTTTTCAAACTTTAACAATATACTTAAATGCTCAAAAAATTTCAAATGAATTGACTTGGGTCAAAAAAAAATTTTGATAATCTGACTTTATAAAACATGACACGCTGATACAAGTTAATGACTCTTGATTCAAAAGTAAATAAATGAATACTCTAGAATTCTGCCTGTTCCATTCTTTGGGCAGGTGCAGCATCCACCCAACAGTATCAAACACTTGGCAACAGCTGCAATGAAAATTAGGCCCATATTTGTTTTTTTTTTAAACTTTTTTTATTGACTTTTATGTAAAGATTGATATAAATTTCCCATTGCATATGTTCTTGTTGATATTATTGGGTATTTTAGGGAGTTGGGAGAGTTAATTAAAAAAAAGCAACTACAAACCAAAAAAGGAAAAGAAATAACAGAAGGAAGATGAGGGTATCCTTGGGAGGGCTGTTAAATAAAAAAAAGGGTATACCATATTTTATATAGTATTCTAATTTTAAATATGCTGTCACATCTCCGTCCCACAGGCCTGTGAGCGGGGATGGAGCCCAGTTTCTTCCGTGTAAGAAGAATACGCCAGAAGGGAAGCAAATCCCAGGGAGTCTGGCATGGCCCCAGTTTAAGTGTCCCTTTCCAGCTACCGAGCAAACACTGCAGTTAAAGGATTAAATGGAAAATTACAGAAGTATATGTGCCAGAAAGTCTCAAATAGAGAGCTAAAATGGGGCGAGTGACCGGCAGAAGAAAAATGTATTTCAGGGAAGCCAGGGTTTGGTCTGACAGGTGGGATTCACCTCAGGGTTTACAAGTTGGCCTCTCCATAGATGTACTCAGCAGAGTACCGTAGAGTGAAGAACATGTTTCACACAGACTCAGCTGCAGATTTTCAGGTCTTACTGGGTAAGCTGATCCTCACTTGTTCCATTAAAGTTATTAAGAGAAGGACTAGAAATATAAAAAATAATATATAAGCAGCGAAAATGGTACAATATTTAAACTAAGATCTGATGAATAGATGTTGATATTAGTGCAGCGACCTCGACTAAATGATCACCTCTAAATGACCTGAATGCAAAGATGACATCATCCCTGGAGGAAGCTGGAAAACATTAAATGGAGTCGTTCATTGTGATCTGTATTTACTATAAAATGGTTGAGCAGAAACAGGCTAGAACGACCACGGATTCATTAAAAAGAAAGTGGGGTCATGATTTCTAAACAGCGTCAGTACGTTTAATGACAGCAGCCAGAAGCAGCACTAATGAATCCAGGAAGTGTTCGACTGTTTGACTGTTTTGTTCTGTAAACGTATTTCCACCATGTAACTCAAACAGTGCCAGCATCGGCTGCATTAACTCTCATATTTGTATCTGTGTCTATTTATGATCCCGTTCAGCGCCTTTTTAATTTCCATGTGGGAAGCGTTCAACAAGACCCAGTGACACTGCTTTTCTATGTTTGAAGTTTTGTTTACATTCACCACCTGTTCCCTTTCCACAGCTTGTTTGTACTGAAGTCACAGAGATTAATATTCATGACAAAAAGCCAACAAAGAGAAATGAAGTAAATGTTGGATGTAGTCCCATCAACTAATTCTGTTTCTTATTCATTTTTTTTCTAGTAGTTTGCTGCAAGAGTCAGAAAGTGAGACTTGGTTTTTACACACTGAACATGGCCATGTATTATTCATGAACACATGTTTGCGTGGGTTGGGTTTAACAGAAAATGAGCATTTACTTTGTATTTTCAGCCTAAGCTACATTAACAAACACAGATTGAAAATAAAAGAAAATCTGGCTTCTACAAAGTTCGAACCACTGACCATTTCAGGTTTCACAAATGCAGCATGAACAGAGAAGAATTTGCATCTCTTTGCAGTTTGTTCTGTGAGACCATCATTAAAACTAACCTTCCAACAGACTGTTGATGGTAATAAGAAGGTGAATGTGGGCAATGTGACTGCACATTAGCATGCATCATTAATACCTGTGATAAATACAACAATTACACGCCAGTGTTTGGAGAAGACATTATCGTCACCGTGTGAGAAATTGGATAATTATTCCAGTCCACCATGTCAGCTTCAGCTCTTTATTCTTGCATTCAAAGGTACCTGCGCTGTGAATGCAGACAAATCCTCCTCAGCGCATTCAGGTGAAAACTGCATTGCTAATTTATTGAAGGTGGATCTCTCGTGTCCTCACTGAGTTCAAACTTGTGAACTTTAAATATCCCGGTTGGTAGTTAATGTTCTTTTCTCTGTGATTCTGACCTCAAGCCAAACCTGAGATTAAAGTTTTTCATGTTTTTACAAATTGAGTGAAAATAATAAATGAGGAGTCTTTTGAGAGAATGTGTCAAAGTGGTGGTTTACTTTTCAAACAGCACTGTTAGATAAAACCAATCTCCAGTTCAGCACCACGGACAGAGGCAGAGCAGCAGCAGAGCCCAGAGTTTAGTTCTCTTTAGAACTATTATATAAAATATTAATAATATTATTAATTTTTAATATTAATATTGGATTCTATAAAATCAGCTTTACTTGAGATGGATAAAGTCACGCTGAATAGTCGAGATAAGTTACATTCATGGAGTCATGTCTGAATTCAACCTTTTTGTGTATTTCTACAAATAATCAATTAATCAATCAATCAGGCTTGATTTCTACAGCACTTTTCATATGCAATAAACAAAGTGCTTTACATACAAAAAATATAAACAAATAATAATAAAGTCGAAGTTAAGAAAAAAGAACACAACACAAAATAAAAATGGTGCCAACAAACTGAGGAAACACCATCAGAAGATCTTAAAGGGACTGAGGAGCTTTATGCTCTATTGTAAAGTGTCTTGAGATAACACTTGTTATGAATTGGCGCTGTACAAATAAAGATTGATTGATAAAGATTGACTATGAGGACCAGTGTAGGTTATTTCTAAATGCTTCCTCTTAGCTTCCCGACTGAACTGGATTGGTTATTACGCACTGGTCTCTATGACAACGCCACACCGGCTCACTCCTCTCTTTCACTCTCATTTATTCATTTTTGTTATTTCAAGGTGCTTCTCTGAATTTGTATTTTTCACCTGGACACGTACACATTGAATCTCCACTCTGACACTTTTCAATATTTAATAGACACTTGCTCTGTGTGTTGTATCTTTTGGTCTTTCTTACTTATATTTTTATATTTTAACTTTAATAACTTTTGTATTTTGCACTCTGGTAACACAATTTCCTTTTGGGATTAAGAAAGTGGGTCTTGTCTTGTCTTGTCTCGTCTCGTGAAGGTCCAACCCAGTACTAGCAAGGTGTACCAGATTAAGTGTCCACTGAGTGTAGCTCAAATGAGTGAACAAAGGTACATTAACTTATTGCAAAAGTCATCTTGAGTCCTCCTCTGAGTGTCATGAGTATTTAAAAAAAACAAACACACAAACTTTCCAGAAAATGTTCACTGACATTAGAGTTAGTGTCCTCACTCTTGTCAGCCTGTAAGATGCTTTTAGTCCAAGAAAGAAACTTTTCTGTTTGACTTTTTATCCATCAAGCATCAGAATGCAGCCCTAGAAAACTTCTGCATCGATCGAACTTCTAAATACGACACCACACTCCCAGCACTCTCTGCACTCTGAGCTGCAGCAGTGGATCATTTACAGTAAAGTTACAGATGCTCTCTGGTTCTTGGACTCTGGTGCTAATGACTCTTGGAGCTCTAGTTTCCTCTGCTGTTGTCTCTGTCCTGAATAAAGAGCTCCTCTGTCTATTTCTAGTGACTCCATCCCAGTGGTTTCCGTCACAACAGACCCCCAGCTGACTCCCTGTGACTCTGCGGAGAGCTTTGATTTATGACTGTTTTGGTCTCATTATACATCTGTTCTCTGCTGCAACACAACCGCTCTGATCTGGGTTACACATGATGTGCTCCACCTTACACTTTACAGTTTACCTCCGACAGAGAGCCAAATGTTTAAAGAGCACAGCACCAGTTTCTGATTCTGATCTCATTACGCTGTGTTGGTCTCTGTCCCTGGACCTCACTGCCAGAAGAGGTGATCTTAAATTCCCAGACGGGGAAAGCAAAGAACATTTTATCTATGAACATAAAATCAATTCACTTTAAAGACAAAGTAATTAAAGCAGATACTGTTTCTACTTCACCACCTCTCAATTAAAAAAGTCCATTCGCTCTAAACAGCTGTGATATGTATTCATGAGTGAGCCAGAGGAGGAAGAAAGATGATTGACAGCCACTCAGAAAGAACAATAAGGTGTTTGTGAGGAGAGCTAGTGTCATCTCTGAAACAACAGCAACAAATCAAGGTAACACTGCAGTAAAAACACAAAATCACACTATGATTTATACAAGAGGACGTCTGGCAGACTCTCAAAGATTCGAATTGCAGTAATGGTGAGACAGAAAGGCCAAGAGTAATTTCATCTCCAACAGCAATGACACAAGGTGCTCAGACACATTTCCCAAATGGAGTTTGTCAAGTTTGTGCACGAAATGCTTGACATTTAACTCGGAATGAAACTTGTGCATGTGCTGTTGGTGGATGTATGGATCAGTCACACTCAGTGAACAGGCTCAACAGAAAAGCTCAGCTGATCTCTTGAGGATTCTCTGGTTGGGTCTCTGCAGACTTGTTAGCTCGCTCACTTCTTCAAATCCTGTCAGAAGAAAAACTCTCTGTAGATGAAGATCACACAGCGTGTCTAACTGTGTTTTTTAGATCTGTAACTTTACACTTCATTTTATTCTATCAGACGCTATCATCATATAAAAACACTGAATCCATGAAGCAGGTGTGCAATATATTCTTAGTGACCTTCAGTCTTGAAGAAATATATGAACAACAAAAGCATTTTTACCTTCTTCTTTTCTTCCTTAGAGTAACAAGACTGTAGGACAGCTCTCACTGATATGTATAACCCCACTTCCAATAGAGTTGGGACGTTGTGTGTAAAACGTAAATATAAACAGAATACAATGATTTTCAAATCCTGTTTAACCTTTAATCAATTAAATACACTACAAAGACAAATTGATGTTTCTGATCATCTACAGTCCATAAAATCATCAAAAGATTCAGAGAATCTGGAGAAATCTCTGCACGCAAGCAGCAAGGCTGAAAACCAACACTGAATGCCCGTGACCTTTGACCCCTCAGGCAGCACTGCATTAAAAACCAACATCATTGTGTAAAGGATATTACCACGTGGGCTCAGGAAGACTTCAGAAAACCATTGTCAGTTAACACAGTTCATCACTACATCTACAAGTGACAGTTCAAACTCTACCATGCAAAGACAAAGACATATATCAACAACACCCAGAAACACCGCCGGCTTCTCTGGACCCGAGCTCATCTGAGATGGACTGACGCAAAGTGGAAAAGTCTGCTGTGGTCTGACGAGTCCACATTTCAAACTGTTTTTGGAAATCATGGACGTGGTGTCCTCCAGGCCAAAGAGGAAAAGGACAATCTGGATTGTTCTCAGGTCAAAGTCTCAAAGCCAGCATCTGTGATGGTATGGGGGTATGTTAGTGCCCATGGCATGGCTAACTTGACCATCTGTGAAGGCTCCATTAATGCTGAAAGGTACATACAGGTTTTGGAGCAACATATGCTGCCATCCAAGCCACGTCTTTTTCAGGGAAGTCCCTGCTTATTTCAGCAAGACGATGACAAGACACATTCTGCACCTGTTACAACAGCGTGGCTTCGTAGTAAAAGAGTGCAGGTACTAGACTGGCCTGCCTGCAGTCCAGACCTGTCTCCCATTGAAAATGTATGGAGCATTATGAAGCACAAAATACAAAAACAGAGACCCCTGACTGTTGATCAACTGAAGTTGTTTATTAGTCAAGAATGGTAAAGAATTCCACCTCCAAAGCTTCAACAATTAGTGTCCTCAGTTCACAAACACTTATTGAGTGTTGATCAAAGGAAAGATGATGGAACACAGTGGAAACATGAGCCTGAACCACCTTTTTAGGAACATGCTGCAGCCATCAAATTCAAAATGAGTGAATATTTACAAAAAACAATAAAGTTTATCAGTTTGAATAATAAATATCTTGTCTTTGTAGTGTATTCATTTGAATAAAGGTTAAACAGGATTTACAAATCATTGTTTTCTGTTTTTATTTACATTTTAAACAACACCTGTTCTGTATCAGAACATCAGTGGTTAAAGGAGTAAACTGTAAAATATTGAAGTGTGAGCACATATGCCTTTAACAAACAATGGATGACATTAATCTGAAGCCTGCATTCAGCAGTCAAGGTGGAGAAGGATGATATGCTCAGCACAAGGCGACACCATTCTCAGTATGTTACTGTGTGAAGTGCAGCACAAAATCAGACACATGGGAGTGGAGCAGGGGTTAATTAGGAGCTGGTGATCACATGTTCATGTGACTTCTCTCAACAGCAGACTTAAGGATTTGCGCCATTACTATTTGCAGGCTTATTGTTGCTGAAATGGACTGCAGTGAATGTTTCCCCTCTTATTTGTTTGTTTGTTTTTTGTTGGTGGCAGTGTGGTGGTGGGGCATTGTGCGTGTTGAGGCAGTGGTTTGTGGGAGCAGTGCCAGGGTAAATTGGCGTAGACCCTCTCTGTTGACTGATTGCTCCCTCCTCCTCCCCTGCAGTAGCATGCTGGACCCGACTCCCACTGACACACGCAGTCTAAAGAGCGAGGCTGTGCTCCCTTCTGGGGAACAGTTTGAATTATACTTCTTGGAAAAGGTGGGATTTTGGAACCCTTCAGCACGGTGCAAGTTTCCAAGAAGGGGATTTATATTATTTTAGTTGTATGTGAGCGATTAAAATGTCTGTCTATTGTGCTAAAGCAAACACTGGAGCACAGCTTGAGGTGACACTCAGTCATTCTAAACCCCGTATGACCTGCCATATCAAGTCTGCCAGAGGGTATCTAAGGTTTTTACATTTCATTCTATTCTATTCTATTCTATTCTATTCTATTCTATTCTATTCTATTCTACTTTTCTTATACATCAATACATCCTTTATATCCTAATCTTTAATAAATGTATCAACTTTTGTCCAGACTAAAAAAAAATGCTAAAAAGTGCAATGAACCATGAAAAAAAAGGAAATTTTTCCACATATTTTTCTCAATGCAAATATGTCATGACTGTATCCCTTAAAAAAAAAAACATGATAACATAAACTCAGCTTAGAAAGCGACTTGAAGAGCAGCTGTCTGGATCATTAATGTTTCATGCTTTATGTTGGATTTCTGCAAACATTAGTGGAAGGACATTTTGAAAACGCGAAAAAAAAAAAATAAATCATTTGATTTGATTTCATATCTACGGCCAATCAAAATGTGATTTGCAAATTGTAGCGCCCGCGCCAGGCTGGGCTCTACGGGGTTAAAGTGATTAAAGAGGGGGTATTCTGGTTTTATAAATCTGAAACATAAGTCTACAGAAACATTGCTGGATGCCCAAACTGAGCATGTGTAAAATTTCAAACTGTGATATATTCACGTTTTAAAAATCTCTGAATCTGTTTTTAAAATTTAAAATCTGTAAAAAAAAAAAAAAAAAATTACATGAGATCTTAATGAGACTTGCTGAAATGATGAAGTCATCACATAAGAATCTCGTGTTCCTGCCACATCGAAGGTAAAGGCCTCAAACTCCAAAAATCTGCCCACAACCCCACTCTTGACATGCCTTCAGATGGCTGGCCAATCAGAGGGAAGGGGGAGGTTTGTGGAGCAGGGAGCCTTAAAGAGACAGCAGCTAAATAAGAAGTGATTCAGACATGAGCTGAACTGATGGTTTTCAAAACACGAGTGTGAGAAAAATTTCTTTGAACTGTAAATCATGTAAAAATACTACAGATGTATCACAGGGACATAATCTGATCTCTTACTCATTGGCCCCAAGTCCCTCACAAATCCGATTCAGAGTTTCACTCTCACATTTAATAATTTATCTTTATCTCCTGCACCTCACATCCGTAACCTTGGAGTAATTTTTGACAGCAACCTTTCCTTTTATGACCACATCATCCAGCTCACTAAAACAGCCTTTTCCCACTTCAGAAATACAGCCCGCCTCCGTCCATTCCTCTCCGTCTCTGCCGCTGAAACACTTTTCCATGAATTCATCGCATCCCGTTTAGACTACTGCAGCAGCATCCTCGATGGTACATCTTCCAAAGTTCTCCATAAATTACACTCTGCTGCACGCCTCCTCACCTGACCACCTCACTCTCGTCCTCCAACATTTACATTGGCTCTCTGTCTCTTACTGCAAACAGTTTAAAATTCTCCTCCTCGCCCACGAAGCCCTCCATCACCAGGCCCCCTCCTACCTCACTGACCTCCTCCACCACCACACTCCTTCCTGTAACCTGCACTCCTCACACGCCGACCTCCTGTCTCCACCTCACAGAACCAAGCACTGAACCTGGGGAGACGGAGCCTTCTCCATAGCCGCCCCCACCCTCGGGAACTTTCTCCCCACTCATATCCAAAACTGCTCTGATTCTTCAACTTTCAAATCTCTGCTAAAAACTTTTTAAGTTAGCTTTTTGAAAAGCTTTATATAAATAAATGTATTATTAATAAAGCTAATGTTCCCAGTTTGTTTCCTCTCACGTTACCAGTTCTTTTGAGTAAACATTTTCTTCCTTTTTCAGTCTGTTAAATTTGCTGTTTGGAGCCAGTTTCCTCAACAGGCAGTGAGCTGAAATGGATGGCTGCCTCTCGTACAGCTGGTGTCCTCACCCGACGTGCTCTGATTATAGTTACGAGCACAACAATTACTCAGCACACGGAGGAGCAGAGCACTGTGGAGTCGTCTTCCCTGATACATCCTGTCCGTCTCATTCGCATCCTTTAAAAAACCCTCTGCTCGTCGATAACTCCACCATCATGAGTGGTTAGATCTCCTCTCTGAGGATCAGGAGAGACGCTGCAGTCAGGTAAGACAAACGCAACAGTGTGTTCGTGACAAAAACGCTGAGTAATACATGATCAATAATATCAGACAAAATGTGGAACTGGTTTCAAGATTTGAAGAAAAAGCAAATCAAAAAGGCCAAAGACAACACTGACAAAATGACACTTTGACACAATGAAAAGTTGTCTGTGTGCAGCTTAAATAACAGTGTAAATTGATTTTTCCCTCAAAAAAACTCAAAATATAGCCATTAATAGCTAAACCCCTGGAAACAAAAGTGAGTACACCCCTTAGTGAAAGTTTCTGAAGTGTCAATATTTTGTGTGGCCACCATTGTTTTCCAGAACTGCCTTTACTCTCCTGGGACGACCAACACAAGGCCTGTTCTGAGCGGACCCTGCTCTTTTAAAACGCTGGATGATCTTAGCCACTGTGCTGCAGCTCAGTTTCAGGATGTTGGAAATCTTCTTGTAGCCTTGGACATCTTCATATAGCGCAACAATATGTCTTTTAAGATCCTCAGAGAGTTCTTTGCCATGAGGTGCCATGTTTGAACTTTAAGTGACCGGTATGAGAGAGTGTGAGAGCTGTACTACAAATTTGAACACACCTGCTTCCTATGCACACCTCAGACCTAGTAACACTAACGAGTCACATGACATTTTGGGGGGAAAATGACAAGCAGTGCTCACTTTGGACATTTAGGGGTTTAGTCTCTTAGGGGTGTACTCACTTTTGTTTCCAGGGGTTTAGCTATTAATGGCTAACCCTAACCCTATATAAACTAAATTTACACTGTTATTTAAGCTGCACACAGACGACTTTTCATTGTGTCAAAGTGTCATTTGGTCAGTGTTGTCCCATGAACAGATATACTTAAATATCTGCAGAAATATGAGGGGTGTACTCACTTTTGTGACACACTGTAGGACACTCACGCTCTGCTTGCACGATGAACACAACAAACACATGTGACCACTGACTGTAGATGTTTAAAGCCAGGGTTGGTGATCAGGTTTAGACTTTTTGTTATTAAAGTTAAAATGATCTTTATGTCCTGATGTCAATCAATTCATGATGTGTTCTTAAAATAGAGCGAAGAATATCTGCTCCCTGCAGCAGGAGTAAACCTGGGAAAACACCAACCAATCTTAGCAATTAGGATCCAGTTTATTAAACCAATCAAATCCTGTCCTGCTGTTTTCCCCGCCTCCTGTGCGATTCAATGTGCATAACCAAAAGGAGAATGGCAGAAAAACTACCTATACCCCGATTACTGCTAACAGTAGCTTTCTGTATCTACCAACCCTGCCTTTAATTGGCCATGTTGCTTCCTCAGATGACTGCTAGATAATTGTGAAGATGAGCTTTTTTTAAACACTGATTAAAATGTATGAACTTTCTGGAATTCTAATTACAGGATTTGAACAAAGCCAGGAAAAACTGTTCAGGTAAAGATGAGAAGGAGCGTACACGGAGTATGAGGTAGAAAATAATAAAGGTCAAGTAACGAAAACAAACTCTGTGTGTGCAAAGTCTGGAAATTATCGTAGATCACCTCCCTGCTGCAATAAAACAACAAGACAAAATCCCACCCACGCGCTCTTTTTCTGAAGGTCAGTGTTTGTGTGTTGCTGTCTGTGGACGCTCATGGAGAAGAGAGAGAGAGAGAGAGAGAGAGAGAGAGAGAGAGAGAGAGAGCACTAACAGGACACGAGAGAGCAGCTCCAGGCCCGTGGCTCTGACAGAGGATAAGCTGGGAGGATGGATCAGGTAAAGAAGAACATGACTGGATATTAGGAGACAGGATCAAGGTTTGTATACTCAGAGGGGACGCCTTATTATGTCTTTGGTTTACTATGAAAACAAACTCTCGCTCCACGTCATGAGCTGAAGATGTAACACAGGCTGGAGGATGTTTTCCCTCCTACAGTAGCTTTATATATAGAACTGCTCGCTGCTGTTGTTGTGTCCATATGAGAAATATTCAGGAGGGGAGCTCTGCTGTATTGTACCGCAGACAGACTTTGATAAATAACGGACCCTTTCCTGTGTTATCTGCTCTTACAGATTGGGGTCAAGAGGTGGACACACTCCAGTTAGAACCCTGCTAATGTACGCCGTGATAAGGAGGTGTCGTAAGCTGAGACAAATGAAGTACCTGGTGTATCTGTACAGGGAAACCCCAGTGAGGCTGAATCAGTGGGTCATGTGTGAGCATTAGCATGCAGCCTGCAGTGAGCTGAGCTGACAGGATCAGTGGCTGAGCCAATAAAACCATGTTTGAGAGTGACGGCTGTGTGAAAACGGGAACAATGAGCTCTGTGGAGAAATCTTTGTTGGCCTGTCTCTGTCATCTTACGGGCTCGTAAGGGAAAGGTCCTTGGCAAGTATAATAACTAGGTATAAAATAACGGCCTTTCAGAAGTGTCAGCGGTCATAGCCACATTTCACAAGTCTCCCTCTCCATCATTCAACCCCTCCTTTCCTCTGTTTACACTTCATTTTACTCTTTTACAACTTTAACACACAGAGTAAGGGAATTCATGTTTGGGAGATGATTTCTTTGTTGTGATAATGTTTCTTGGCAATCAAACACCTCTATTTATCAGCACCGGGGGCAGCTCAGAGCAAGAGCAGAATAAGCTGTTTGGAACTGGCAGAAGAGATTTTTACAAATTTTTCATGGGCCCAACCCACATACTCGGCTCTGCTGCTCATTTGACAAATGCATGTTCCCTTTTTGCTTATTATGCCCAAATGTGCAACATATATAAAAAAAGAAACAAACAGGCTTTCCGATGCTAACTGCAAAGAAGCATTGTTACAGCAAAGAAATAATCCAGCAAACATATATTCCCTTTCTTTTAAAGTTTAAACTTTTTTTTTCTGGGACACACAGTTACAATTAAATAAATTCAAAGGAAAAACAAATAAATTTAATTAAAGGTTAAATTAAAAAAAGGAATGAATTCATAAGATGTTGCTGCATCATTACTCTCCTTATTGCTACAGGTAATATTCTGTTCGAAAACAGCTTCTGCAACAACGACCCCAGTTACAGACACGGTCAACTCCCTACAAGACAAACTCAGGATATGTGACTGATCTTCATTCCGAAGAAAATAATAAAAAAAAAAACAGCCCCAGATATCTTCAAATAATTCATGTTGGTCTTTAAGTGAGGATGTTATATTTTCCAGAGCCATTGTGCCAGACGTACGATAATTATCGTATTTGTACGATAATTTAGCCCTCTGTACGATGTACAATCAATAATTCCAAAAAAGGCTAAATGTACGATAATTTGACAATTTCGTGTGGTTGTTACAGATTTACCCCAGTCTGACGGATTTATCCGTAAACCCTAAATGCATCTTATATCATGTGACGTTTCCAGCCAATCATAGTTTAAGTGTCAGTCGTCTCAGAACGATTAACAGCCAATCACGGTCGTAGGAGCTCCGTCAGGAGGAAGTCAGACAGTTGAGAGAAAAATGAGCACCGGCGCCTCGAGCTGACACTAAACAGAGGGATCAGTTGTGATTTTAACGCAACAATAAGACAGTTGTTTTGATCATTATCAGTTATTTTGATTATTTTGTCGGGTGTACGATAATTTCCCCCAAAATACGATAATTTTGAGGCTCTGGTACGATAATTTTATATTTCCCATCTGGAAACGCTGAAGCACAGAGACATCTCATCAAACCAACGTGTAATACTCAGCCTCCCACTGCTTTTCCATCTCAGTGCTTTTGTTCCTTTAGCCTGTAATATGCAGAACCTGAACTCTGTGAGTCGTATTACGTCCTTTATTTATATATATAACTTATTGAAATGAAAAAAAAAAAAAACTCCTGCATTATATCTTCAACTTCTTCACAAAACTATTTAATTTTTGAACATTTCCATACACAATGGTCAAAATGGTAAAAAAAACAACAACTTTATCCTCCCCGGTATTTCCTAACTTTTTTTATGTGATCAACTTTTTATTTTAATTTCAACAGTTTACAAAAGAGAAACAAACAAACAAACAAACAAAAAAATCAAGACAACAGGAAAAGCCTTTAAACATTGAGGGGCAAGAATGTCCTTGTACCAGAATACATATGCAGAAGTCCACAGTGGGGTCTCCTCGGATGATGGTACAAGAGTCAAAAAGCAAGTGTGAAATGTCCGAAGCACCATGCCCATTAATAGCAATGTAAAATTATACAAATATTCAAAGATCAATAAAAGAAAAAGAAGAAAGAAAAAACGGAAAAATAACCCACCCAAACAACATCCAGGCCATTATCTACATCACATGTGTCAAACTCAAGGCCCGCGGGCCAAATATGGCCCGCCACGTAATTTTATGTGGCCCGTGAGAGCTTAAAAGGTTTGAGTGTTTAAAAATCAATAGGTCAAAAGTGTGCTTTGACCAAAAACTACATTTCCCACAATGCCTGTTGACTATCATACCCGCGATTTGACGGCTCACCGCCACTACACAGCAGTGTTTCTACATCAATGCCAACGAGTGGAATTGAGAAATAAATAATGATCCCAAAATGTCCAAGAAGAGAAAAGTTGATAAAGATGGAAGACTGTTTAAAGAAAGATGGGAAGGCGAATACAAGGAGAAAGACCGGTATGTCTTTTGTGTTACGAGGCGTTGTCTGTTGTCAAAGAGTACAATCTGCGGCGGCATTTTGACACCAAACACGGAGCTAAGTACGCAAAGCTAGCCTTCAAGAAAAGCAACAAATTGCCCAAGAATTAAAAGGCAAACTGCGGTTGCAGCAGAGCGTGTTTTCGAAAGCCACAGCCCAAAATAAGGAGTATTACGTTTATTTCACATTACATTCGATTACATTTACTTACATTTATAAGTTACATCTGGCCCTTTGAGGACAGCCATTAGGCTGATGTGGCCCTTGGTGAAAATGAGTTTGACACCCCTGATCTACATG
This sequence comes from Labroides dimidiatus, assembly GCA_030710495.1. Lineage (NCBI taxonomy): Eukaryota > Metazoa > Chordata > Actinopteri > Labriformes > Labridae > Labroides > Labroides dimidiatus. Next base: position 30,700,650 of record CM061154.1, read on the forward strand.
GAAAAAAAACCCATAGAAAACCTAGTTATTCAAGCATTTTTGAAGGCTGTTTATAACAGTAGACCACATCTCAATGACAGAGTCCTTTGCTCCATGGATATCTCCAATTGAACAATGTCCGAATATAAAAGAAACCAAGCCCGAACAGATAGACAATGAGGGGGTTCCCTATTTCCTAACTTTTTATGCCAAGTTTAACTTATTTAACTTTAATTTATTTAAAGGGACAGTGCATATTAAAAAAACCCAAACATTTCAACATAGCCTCAATGTGAATTTGCCATCAGGCTCACTTCTGGATCTCATTGTGCTGTGAAAGTAGCTTCTCACCACGTAGCCACACATATGAATATTCAGCAGATCCGTCCTGCTGGCTGCAGCCACAGCTGGAAGCTACTATATGTAACCATGTTTAGTGCTGCATTTACTCACCATTGAAAGGTGTGGGGTGAAATGTGCAGCTGATGTGTTTTATTTATAAGCCATCTGCACACGGTGCTTCAAGAAAAAAACAAACAGAAAAAAATACCCCGTAAGAACAGAACCTGTCCATGTGACTCAGGCTCTGAGCAAACACCTGTAGCCCTCAAATTAAGCTATCCTGATCAAGTGTTTCATCCTCAGGTAAAATAATCCAGCATCAATAACACAAAGTCTTAATTAAGAGACGAGTGAAGAGAGAAAAAACAACATCATAACCATCACGTTCAATCTTCCAGAGCAGAGTTCATCAAGGTTCCCTGAACCTTTCAGGCTCCCACCATGTGCTCCATCGTTTCTTATCGTGGCTGCAAAACCCAAGCTGTTAAAGAGCAGGTTATCTTTGAGATAACAAACATGAGTGCAAATTGATCAGCGCAGAAATGGCATCGCCGGAGGACCACCCGCCGCTCGGTGAAGATCGTGAGATAGTTTTAATGGAGGGCTCGAGTCTTCAAAGACTTTTAAAACCCCAAAGCTTGTGTTGACATTTACTTCAGAGACGGGAAATATGTTTTCGCCATTTCTTTACGTATGGAAAGCACTTTTTCCTCGCATGCAACCTTTCCTTTCTATAGATTCTCTTGAAAGGAAATGACTCGTCTGTGTCTGTCCTTTGAGCTATATATGGCCTCTTGTTGTTTGTGCCAACAAGTCTGGGAAAGTGAATTGGTTTGCATTGTTTAGCATTCTTCCTGTTAGCTGCTCACAGTTTTAAAAACCAATCAGTTTAATTCATCTGAGTAAAAGTGCTGAAATGAATAAACTTACCGTATATGAAAGCAGGGTGTAGATTTTGGAGAGAAATGGTGAATTATTTATGAATGACACGTAAGTTAAAAGGATTACGTTTCCATGAACAATCACGTGCTTTTATGTTTGGCTGCCGATGTTTTCGTGATGGACTTTAACTTCCTCCAACCATCGCAGCAGAGGTGAAATAAAGTAATGAGTCAAGTCGTACTTTTCTAAGCAGATAGTTTTATTCTTCTTTTGTCCCCAGAGTTGAAACACAGATGTTACTGATGACATCACTAACGAGCAGACTCCATTCAGAGGAGCTGAGCCCTCGTTAACTTAAAGCTGGACTTTTCCTGCTCTGATACACGAAAGAGGCACAAAAACTAAACCATGACAGTCCACTCAGAGAAAACTTAATTTTCACTTAGAAAGTTTAAAGTAATGCGCTGGCTCCATCTGTCCAGCAGCAGACTTGCTAAATTCTTTCTGGGACCGAGTGAAAACTGTTCAAGGTGTAGGTGCGATCCAGGCACCCTCAGTCCTGTTTTGAGCCTGTCCAAGTCTAGACTTGTTCTGGACCAAGGTGCTAAATACCCTGTCAGAAGAGTTTGACACACAGATTGTGCTGAATCCAGTGACAGCCATAATTGGGGTCCCAGCACGTCAGCTCATTCTACTTCAGTGAAAAAAAAAAAAAAAAAAAAAAAATGTACCACCTTCCAGAAAGCACCGGCTAGACGATGTATTGAATCTAGCTTGTTTCCAATTGGTCAAAACCATCAACCGGGAAAAAACAACAACTGGATGTCATCTCACTCGGCTCAAACTGAGGTTGCCACAAAAACTGCTCCCCCTGGTGTCTGGCTGCAGTATAGGTCAAAAACTCTGCCTGTATTCATTCCAGATGAGCTGTGGTCAAACTTTAATAAATTAATACTCCTCATAGTAATGTTTTTTCATCCGTATGCTGTGATGATATTTTGATATTATTGTGCTGCGTTGTGTTCAGGTCCTCTTTTTTCTGAAAAGTTTCTTTTTCATTAGTTATTAGACGTTTAAAACGGGGTTTAACGTCTCGTTTAATGATGATTGACAGCTGCTGTATCCCTCATAGTCTCTACTGCACAGACTCTGTCGGCACAATGGCGGCTCCAATGACAAAGGTTTTTTTGGCTTCACAACTGTACAGTGGTAAAAGGCGGAGCCACACTGTCCATTCTGTATACAGACGGTGGTCAAAGCCCGTTGATGACAGTTATTAACTGAAAGCAGCAGCAAACAGGTCTGACATCATTTCAAATCTATCTGAAAGAGTTCTGGCACATTTTGTTTCTGCTTATTAAAACCAAAGTCTGTGTGGAGGGTAAAACAGTTAGTTTTTGTAAACATCATATTTGAAAACAGAACTGAAGTTTTGGTTAGCATGATGCTAAACAACAGGAAATATCTGAACACTGGATCTCATCAAGAACCCTTTCAGGGCGGCTCCATGTCAATGTCAATGTCAAGAATCAGTTTTACATTATCCCTCACTTAAATTATGGACCCTGTCAGTGGCGATTGCTCTAAGACTGCAAGGGAAGCTCAGCTCCCCCTAAAATGTCCCCAAAAAAAGTGTTGATATGTCCTGCTGTGTGTACATTTCATTGCCTAAATATGCGCTAGAATACCTTCATCTTTTGTTCTGAATCAGCTACTTATCACAGGTAACTGGTGCCACTTCCTTCTCATTCATCCCCGCAGCGTCTCAGCGCTTTAACACAGTCGGACGCTGAGCGTCTTCAGACTTCAACAGTGTAGGGTAGAGTGGGTTGTTCCACTGTGGAAACTGGACGGTCATTGGATAAACGCTGGGCTTTGTCCCGCCCATCGGACGCTCAGCGTCTCTGGGGGTCTATGAGGCAGTGGGCTGGCCTGGACGCTCAGCTTCTGCATGATGATTGGATGATCTTTCTGAGGCTGAATCCCTTTTTGATTGACAGTGAAATGAGCCAATCAGCGATCTTAGAGTAAAACTCTCTACCGGAGACTTTCTAACTTCTACATTCAGTTGTTCTGGACTGATCCGGAGGCTTTATCGATCCCCAGCGAGTTTACCTTTCTTAAAAACGACCAGCGTTGTGTTTAAAGATCCACTTTCTTTTCCTTGAAAAGGAACGGAGGGTAGAATTTACATTTAAATAAATAAACAAATTTATGATGTAAGCCAGAAAAAAATTGAGCTTCCCCTCCTTTACTGACCAGCAGCCGCCACTGGACACTGTTATATTTAAAAAACTACCAGATTCTCCAAGTTTTGTTTTATTTTTGATATTTATTTCAAGGCATAGATAACGAGTTAAAAAAATGACGGAATCACATTAAATATGAGTAATAAAAACACTTCAGATCAGAGTATTTCTGTTCAGTCCCAGTTAAATGAGTGTATTTCAGAATATTCTGAATGTATCTTACAGCTTAGCCGATGTTTTGCACGTGCTCTTTTCCTTTCCCTTTTACTCGAGAGGAAAGGGAACCTATCAAGACGGCTGGACCGAATAAAAACAAGATGAAGATGAAAGCTATTAATCCACAGAACAGATACTTGACCTCTATCGTTGTTATTGTGTCACCTCACTATGAAGTAATGTTGGCTGGTTACACCATGAGTTGGGCTGCTATGATGTCAGGCACCTTGAGCATGTAAACACCAGATGGGAATAAATCACACCACATATACGCAGAGGACACAGACTTTTTAAACCAGAGAGATTTCTATCACAGCAGTAAAAAGTGGTCATGTCAGGATGCCGTCTTCTTTAAAAGAACAGAAATAATTCAAGTATTGTAACTGGCAGGACTGTGAATGATAATTGAAGAAGAAAATAAAGAAATAATACAAGAACTCCCACACCAGTGAGTAAGCTGGCATTTAGCAGAGTACAGCAGGTGTCCACCAGCACTGCGGGGCGAACAACAGGGAGGCAAATCAACAGGTCCACGCATGAACAAGTCCAACTGTGGCCAGCACTCCTCTGCTTGTGCAGTCATTACTGATGATAGCGCTGCACAAACAGGTCTGCCTGAAAAATGGTAATCCCTGCACGATCAAGGAGGAAGAGAACGATGGGGGAATAAAAGATTCTTTGGTTCAAACCTTCGTTTCAGACACAGGCAGAGTCAGTGTGGTTTGCATTACAATAGAGGGCCAAAAAGAGATTGAATCTAATTTGCATAAAATATTCAGTCCTTGACTCATCTGCCAAATCTCCAACACAAGTACATAATATTTCTCAAACAACACCGGCAGATCACTTATACTACAGATGACCTTAAGATATGATTCGAAATGACAAACGGGACTGTCAGCAGGAGCACTTTACATTTTGTCTTTAGAGTTTTTGTGAGAGATGTATGAACCTTTTCCGCTTTCTTTGTTCACAAATGTCTGAATTACACCTGGCTACATCTCAAGCTGTGTGCATGAACCGTCAAAGTGGAAACGCCTCACAGAGAGCCAGAGTGGAAGATTGGAAACCGGCCGTCTCACTTTTTGCTGCACACATAATGAGGTGCTTCAGGTCAGCGGGCACATAAAGGTTTCCCTGCTCATTAGGATTTTTTTTTTTTTTTTATTAAAAGGCTCAGAGTCAGCGCGTGAGCAGCAGGTTCCATTAGCGGTCGGTAGAGGACGATGAATGCAGAACCGGGTTTGGATCACATGATGCAACTGACCAACTTATTTTTATCATACAGAATGAAATGCTTCTAATTTACTGTCTGATATGTCCCACAGACGGACAGCTACCAACAGAGTTTCAAGACAAGTGAACATTAACGTTTTCTCCTTGTAAAACTGAAATGAAGACATAATACTTAAGATATAATAAAAAGCATCAAAATACAGTAAAACAAAAATACATTTTTTTTAACATCATGAAATTAAATGATCAGATAACTCACAATCAAAAGCTCCACAAGTCACGAATACAAAGGAAAAAGATAAAGGGAGAGGAGCTCTCCGTCCGGCTTCGTAGAGACTTTTCTACACACTGGACTCCTCTCTGCCACGACCCACAAGTCACATGATCTGAACGCAGCGGGTGCTAAAGATCCATACATGCTTTCACTCCGAGGCATATTCTGATAATCGGTACAACCGAAGCATTTCGATCAGCGCCATAAAAGGACCAGAGCTCGGTGCCCAGCCCTCATGATCACACACATGAACTCAGAAAAGCCCTGCTGAGGTCAATCTGAGCATTCATTGTATTTAAATGTCTTTTGATGATGGGTTACTGACTCAAATGTGAATGTTTAGTGCGTTGTTGAAGAGTTAGAGGAACATTAATTATCTCCTAATGGAAGTCCTTGGGAAGGCGGCTGAGGAGTCAAAGAGAGAACTGCTGAAGTGTGTTGAGTTAAGGCACACTGAACAGGAAGAGCCATGTGTCAGACTGTAAACCTCTATCTCTCTAAAACTTTAGTTTTACCTTTAACTCATTTCCACTGCTGCACCTTTTTGATGTTTTTTTTTTTTTTTTTTTTCAATAAGTGTTTTTGTTGTTTGACTTCCCTTGTTGGCCTGCACGGTACAGAAAGCTGCACTTGGATTTCCCTCCTTTTTGAGCTCCCTTAATTAGACCGACCTATCTGTCGCAGGTTGTTAGCTGTTTATTACAGCAAAGATCCTAAAACTATATGACCTGATAAAATACAGGACTGAGCAGGTATCGTACAAGGCGGCACACGGTCAGCTACCGAGGAACCAACAAACAAGGTTCATAAAAAGACAGATGGAACAGAACTTAAGAGGTGAAATGATTTTCAAAAAGAGAACAGTAAGAACCACATCGAAAGCCACGACTATCACATTGAATGGAGTCAACCAATGGAACAGCTTACAAGAAGAAACCAGGTGCAGCAGAAAAAAATAGTCAAAATGACCTTTGACGGATATGAATATGATAATATGATGAAATGAAATATGACAAGACTTAAGGGTGTAAAATCTAAAAGATATAAAGACATGAAGGATGGTGAAATAAAACATGTGGGTTGTTTGGTCTGTAAGACAGCAGGAAAGACAGAATGTACCGAAACAATGATAGTGAATGAAGTGACGGTCATACTTCTGTTAATGGAATACAAATTTATAATAATCTGATGATATGTGGAAAAAAAGGAGACTAAATATTGAGGAAATGGGGACGGGACTAGATAAGCTCTGCTTCTAAAAATGTATAAAACATTTATAGAACAAGTAAGTGTGCTGACGTGACCCAAATAAATAAATAAACAAATAAATAAATAGATAAATAAATAAATAAATAAATAAATAAATAAATAAATAAATAAATAAATAAATAAACAAAGCCCTCACCTTTCTGTTTGAATTTTTCTAACATATATTTGACCTCCAGTGTTGTTGTTTTTTTTCATTAAGCTCTAATGATAGTGTTTCCACAGCTCACATTAAACTGTATACGTATTGTGGGATTAGGGTGGGAAAGGATATTATTATTTTTTTTAATAGTTTGTTTACTTTAATTTTATTTCTTTACTTACATTCATTTTCGATTTGTTGACATAGTTTTTTCCCCTCTTTTTTTCCTGAGTTTTGTGGGGGTTTTTTTTATGTCTTGTGTACTTTGAAAAGCTCTGCTGCTGAAATGTGCTTCATAAATAAACTTTGCCTGCCTGTCCTTCAATATTTTCATAATGAAAAGCAGGGCAGGCCCAGGCTCTACCGGTTCCACTGGTTTTTGCAGTCCACGCGAGGAGAGGAGCAGCATTTTAATGAGTCCATTAAATGAGATCCACTCTGGGGTCATCAGACAATCTGCCACAGACTTGGCAGCACACGCCGTTAAGGACGCTTCGCCAGATTAACTTTCTCTGTGAAACAGGACTTGAGGACCTTTATGGTTTCTCATCAGTGAGCAGGTCTGAGAGGCGTTGATCCGAGGCTCTGCTTCTCGTGTGGTCCAACATACGACTTGTAATTAACCTGAAAAATCAGTGTTTGCCACTCTCGTCCTCACTCACACGTGTAGACCCCAGCAGATATGGAGTAACAGACCCGAAGCAGCACTTTCCAGCTGTGGACTCTGATGGCTCCAAGAACAACAGTCAGAAGATAGAGAAGGATCTAAAGGGTTTTTATTGTGTTCAGACTGACCGCCTCTTTGTGTCTCAGTGTTGGAGCAACAATCTGATGATGTCTCTCTTTCTCAGAGAGCTCTGCTGACCTCAGGATAACACTGATCACCAAAAAACAAACAAATCAACTACAAGTTGTCAGGAAAGATCTTTTGTACAGCCTCCTCTTGGCTCTCAAACCTCCAAAGACTGCAAAGAAAAATGCTTAAAAATGGCAGAAGAAGAAGAAGCTGTAACAACTTTTGTGCGTGTGCAGGGTCTCCTCTGCTGCTGTATGGAGGGCTATCATCTGAAACACTTTGTTCTTGTCTGAAACTCTCGAATATCGTTTCAGACTCCGTCCCTTCTCAACATAACGCTGAGCGCCTGGTGGGTGTCTGAAAGGAAGGAGAAATATCCTCTGTCTCTCTTTGGACTCTGAGGTGCTGAAAGTTATGTTTTGGTGCAGTAAACAGCTAATCCTCACACCTCCATGTTTTTCTTTTCAACACAAGGATAAACAGCTTTTGTTTCATTTGGCAGCATGCAATAGAGATATGTGAGGAAATCACACAAGAATATAACAAATAATGTTTTTCACAGGATCGGAAGTGATAGCACAATGATCTGAGTTATGCTTGAAGAGGAAGTGGACGAAATCACACTTAGTCTTGTGCATATTTCTCTCCACAGCAGACGCTTTGTTATACAAGCTGAGCACCAAAAGAAATCATCTGTTCTTCATGGTTCCATTCGTTTTCTCTTCACGTCTGTTTTCAAACACAAAGTCAGGCTGAAATGATTCAGAGTGAGTTCACTGAATCAGACTGTTGAGGGAACACCTGGACTCCCTCAGACACCTTCACTTTGAAACAAACGACCTTTAAGGTGAATGAAAACAGAGACCTACAGAGAAATGGATTCCTCGGTACTATCCACCTGTTTCTTCAGAGGCTTATGGGTTTGACTTCTGCCGGCGGTTATCCTTGCAGCAATATGGCTGACCACAGCTGGCAAGTTAGCTCAAAACAAATCATTTATGCCAGACAGAGCTCAGTGCAAACTTTAAAACATCCACACTCTGACTCCACCTCCGATTATTGTTCATTTTGTCACTTTCTTGCTGTGAAAAGCCGGTTATTAGAACGAGTATGACAGCTAGGCTAATATCATCAGCTTTGTGGTCTCCATGGCAACGTAAACAAAATATTTAAACTAGAAAAGCAAAACTGACAACCGCTATGAACTATGGGAAGTCAGGAAATAGGTGGATTATGTTCCTACGGTGCATTCCAGTTGTACTCGGAAGTCAAGCTTTCTGATTTCAGAGTGGGAGATTAGATTAGATTAGATTAGATTAGATTAGATTAGATTAGATTATTTGGATTATATTGGATAGTTTGGTTTGGATTAGATTAGATTAGATTAGATTTAATTAGATTAGATTAGATTAGATTAGATTAGATTAGATTAGATTAGATGATTTGGATTATATTAGATAGTTTGGTTTAAATTCCATTAGATTAGATTAGATTAGATTAGATTAGATTAGATTAGATTAGATAATTTGGATTATATTAGATAGTTTGTTTAGATTAGATTAGATTAGATTAGATTAGATTAGATTAGATTAGATTAGATAATTTGGATAATATTAGATAGTTTGTTTTGATTAGATTAGATTAGATTAGATTAGATTAGATTAGATTAGATTAGATTAGATTAGATTAGATTTGGTTTGATTAGATTCGAATAGACTCGATACATTTGGATTAGATCAGATTAGATTAGATCAGATTAGATTATGTTTGGGTAGATTAGATTAGATTAGATTAGATTAGATTAGATTAGATTAGATTAGATTAGGTTAGGTTAGGTTAGATTAGATTAGATTGTTCTTTATGCAATTGATACATTTAGAAAAACAATTCAACACGCTGAAAGAAAAAATAGACTACCTTCTCCGCCTTAGTGTCTCCTCTTCATCCACCATGTTTGTAGGCTTCACATTTGTCCAGAGATTGTTTATATTCAGACAGGGCGCGCACGAGAACAGCTTTCGTTGATGCTGCCACTTTGTTTTCCAACTTGTGTAACTGGAACATACCATTATTTTATGAGTCAATTTCTGATGTTTGGATCATTTACAGCAAAATATAAAAAATGCTTTCAGTTCTTTATTTTGGAGTAAACGTCATTGCCATTTAAATAATGTAATACCTGCATGTTCTGTCAAAAAATGATTAAAACTCCTTAAATTATTATCAAAGAACTCCTTAAATTATCATCAAAGACGTGTGCGCTCGACTCCTGGGCCAGATGCCAGAGCAGAATCAGAGCAGTGTTTCATCCTTAATGCAGATAATCAGAGAAGAGCTGAGGGTGATGGAGGATCACTGAGAGAGTCTGTGTCAAACACATCAGATAGAAAAACTAAAGCTTACTCTCTCTCTCTCTCTCTCTCTCTCTCTCTCTCTCTCTCTCTCTCTCTCTCTCTCGCTCTCTCTCAGCTCTGTGCCAGGCTGTCATATAAAACCTCAGCCTCTGTCTGAGTCAGTCTTGAATCTCTCCTTTGGGACAGGTTCTGTCTCTTTGCTCTTTCATTGTGTGTCTGTCCTGACCTCTGCTGCTGGGACAGACTGCTGCTCATCTTTTCATGATTCAAATCTGTTAATGTCAGTCAGTTGGGTCAGTGCTGATATTTACGCCAGCCAGCTGAGTAACCTTTAATAAGTCTGTGTGTGGTGGTGAATCTGGAGAGGTGTGTGTTTACTGACTGTGACCAACAGAACAGATTTATTTATTTATTTTTTTCATTTCACCTGAGGGACCATAAATCAAAGATGGCAAATTGTTTTTAGTCTGATTTACTAAACTATGTAAATATTTGCTGAATGACTGTGTCTCATTTATTTAACAAATAAGGAACACATTAAACCATGTACAGTATTAATCTTTGCTGGGGGGGGGGGGGGGGGGGGGGTTGTATACAGAAATTAACACCAAAAACCACCTAAAAGAAATCACTACATTTCAGCTTCCTCCTCCACCCTGTTTTGCATAGATAAGTGTGTGTGTGTGTGTGTGTGTGTGTGTGTGTGTGTGTGTGTGTGTGTGTGTGTGTGTGTGTGTGTGTGACCTTCTGGTGTCCAGAAAAACAAGCCAATGTTAAGAGGCAGCAGATGGTTCAGTGAGACTCTTGTGGATTTCATTCTGGGTGACTACTTAACACACACATACACACACACACACACACACACACACACACACACACACACACACACACACACACACACACAAATACACAGCACTTTAGCCCAGTATAAACATAAAATATGTGTGTATATACACGCCTTAGCAGTGCTGTTGTAAAGGACTCATCTCACCTGGTCATCACTTATTTCACCCGTTGCACTCAGGCCGGCGCTACAGGTCACACAAAACCAGGACTACTATAAAATACTAAACTTCAAATATTATTTATTCTTTTATCGTGTTTATGATTTTCAAGTCATTTCTTTTCTGTTTTGTTGTTTTTAATGTTGCTGTGGCACCAAACTGACTAATCTTATCATGTTCAAGTCATGCAATAACAATAAAGTTCTATTCTATTCTATTCTGTTCTATTCTATTCTATTCTATTCTATTCTATTCTGAGTTTCTGTCATACCTCCTCCTTAACAGCTGGTGTATTATTCTGCTTTTAATGTACCGTAATTAGTTGGTGTCATTCCTCATTTTTGTGCTCAATAAAAAAAATCACCCTCACTCACATTCATGGATGTAAATGTCAGACAAACAGCGCTGACGACCCAAAAAAGGTGGGATTTGTTGGGTCTTTTTTTCCTGGTTGAGCTTCGTTCTGTGGAGGACGAGCTCCCAATCAATACTCTTCAATTCTGTCTTTTTTAATAAGTGTGGTTTTGGAAGATGATGTAGATGTTCTCACCATGGCTCTGATGTAAATGACTAAAGCAGTATTTTCCTGACTGACAGGATGACTTTCAGTCTCCACGAAGTGGAGCATCAGTAAGGAGGGCATGTCAGACAGTCTTCAGGGAAACATGTGGCTGTCAGTCATTCTCAATCATACAGCATTAGCCTCAACATGTCTGCTACTGACAACAACAGCAAGGCATCTTTCTAAAGACCACCTCCAAACCCTGAGCTGCTCAGCAGAAGCATCTGCCAGATGGGACCAATGTGACGGGAAACACATCAAACCATCAAACCATTTAATAAAGACTAAATTCAGCCAGTTAAAATAGATCTGAATGAATTATTTTAATGTAGTTGAAAATATGTAACTAAATACAGATATAAATGTTATAAATACAGAGCTTAAGTTTTTGGTTTTTTTTTGCCACCACTGCCCTAAATTATCAGTATATTACTGATTTCCTAAATGTTTTTTATGTCTCAGTAACCGTTAATCCACCAGAATATTCAACCTCTTTAATCAAAATAACTTCTTTAATGCTAAAATATAATAACTGTTGCTGTACGTGAATAATCAAAGTTCTATTTTACAACAAAGCAGATAAAAAAAAAATCAAAGCACATTTTTATTTTGTGATTGAAAAATTAGTAATTTACTTTAATTCATGAACAGAAACATTAGTTTTAGTGGTTGTTTGTTATTCTTGGTAAATTTCGACAAGATGCTTGTCTATGTAAAAAGTATCGGGACCAATATTGGAAATACTGGTCCTGTATTTACTTGGCACTGGATTGATACCAAATATTGCACACCTCTACTGAGGCATATAAGATAGTGAGCTAGACCGCCAGTAAGATGTTAGGCTTTATAAATGTTTTATGCATTTTTTGTTACGTTAGCAAATCATGCATAATTTCAAAAAAGAAAATAAAAGTATATGAAAACATGAGGTCCCAGAGCTGGGCACACAGCTCTTGATCTGAACTTGAATTTGAACTTTGCAAGTTCACTTCACTGACTTAACTGTACCAGGCACGCTGCACTGTGGCAGCATGTGACAGCACATGGCATCTACAAACCAGCACTTCTTAACCAAAATGTCACAGCGAAGAGAGCTGAAATCTTGGCCAAATAACGTGGATCAACAATAGTTCTTATTCCAATCACTTGGAGCTTTTATGCTGAGGCTTTTCTCTGAGAAAGAAGAAGGAATCAAACCCTGTGTTTACATGAGCAGATGAATTATAGTCAATATGTCCAAAAGCTTGATGCCTTTGTGGATTTGAAGTAATCTGTGGATCTTTACGAACACAGAGATTAAAACTTTTACTCGACTGGGTTCAACTGTTTCTGTGTCAGCAGGAGAGAAAGTTCCATAGTTTAATAACATTTCCAGATCTGGAATACTCTGATGTATTAAGCTGCAGGCTTGGGGGAACTCATATATGTGCTTGTTTTCACAGTGAAGGAAAATAGCATCAGGCTACCAGCTTACCTGTTTTTTCTTCTGTAGCTGTACAACATCAAAGAAAGTGTCCAGAAAGAAAAAAGGCCCACTTTGTGGTTAATTTTGCAAACATCACAGTGAACATAATGCAGGAAGGATGATTGGGTTACTCATCTCAACAGGTAATGCCTTCCTGGGTTACTCTCTCCTCATCTGAGGCCTCCCACTTCCTCTGCCCCTCTCATAATGAAGCCTCCTGTGACACCAAAACAAGACGGAATGACTCCCATCACAGCAGCACATGATGGAGGTGTGAGTGGGTGACGTTCATGCTCTGAGTTGGAGCTTTGAGAATAAAGTCAGGATATCACATCGTGGATCTGATCCTATTATCTGTTAGACGACTGATTGTCTTAAGCTGGAAGAAGGCAGCACCACCGTCACACAAACGCTGGGTGGAGACGGTGATGACACTCCTCAAACTTCAACACCTCATGTACACCAATCGAGGCTCTTCTCCAAACTTCTATAAAGTCTGACAACTGTTTGTGTCTCATGTTGAACAGGACTTTCTCTCTGTGAGTGCAGACAATCCTGACACCTACTATATTTTAGCCCTTGTTTGTTGAGAAACATTGATCTTAGACTGTAGGTCTATTTGCTCACGCAGTTGTTCACTAAGTGGTGAACCTCGCCCCATCTTTGCATGTGAATGACTGAGCCTTTCAGGGATGCTCCTTTTATACCCAATCATAACACTCACCTGTTTCCAATGAACCTGTTCACCTGTGGAATGT
>CM061154.1:30716674-30718362 GCA_030710495.1 Labroides dimidiatus
TCCAGGTAGGAAGGAACCGTTTTTGTCACTGTTTTATGAGCCAGAAGAAGAGCTTTGAATTTGATTGGAGCTGCCACTGGGAGCCAGTGAAGAGAGATTAACAGCTGGGTGACGTGTGCTGTTTTGGGCTGGTTAAAGACCAGACGTGCTGCTGCATTCTGGATCATCTGCAGAGGATTAGATGTAGACACAGGGAGGCCTGCTAGAAGAGAGCTGCAGGAGTCCATGTGTGAAATCACAAGAGCCTGAACCAGGAGCTGTGTGGCCTGTTGTGTCAGGTAGGGTCTGATCCTCCTGATGTTATAGAGGGCATATCGACAGGACCGAGCAATGGAGGCCACATGAACCTTAAAGTCAGCTGGTCATCAATCATCAGACCCAGATTTCTGACAGAGTTTTTGGGCACAAGTTGATTTGATTCAAGCAGGACACTGATGTGTGGTTGAACAGAGGGACAGGCTGGAAGGACAGTGAGCTCAGTTTGGGACAGATAGCAGCTGAAGTAGAGATATCAGCCAGACACTGATACCTGAGCTGAGAAAGTTGCGTCTTTGGGTGGAAAACACATGAAAAGTTGAGTGTCGTCAGCATAGCAGTGGTAAAAGAAGCCATGGGAGTGGATCTCTCCTCGCCATGACACTCTGAAGGATCTACCTGTGAAGTAGGACTTGGTGAAGATGACCTGCTGAAGTTCAAACTGAGCATCAGAATGGGGAAGAAACATGACTTTTGGGCTCTAACTTTGACTCTATGCAGTATGGGTAAAAAAAAAAAATCAGTATCTTTGGTTAAAGAGAGCAAAAGAAACATTTAGCTGTCAGCTCCTGCACAGAATACCCAAACAGCTGTTGTTTCCTTACTGCTCTGGAGGCTAATGAGAATGGTTTTTAAAGTTCAACTGAAAGCTTAAAGAAGGCTTTTGGCTGATTTGGAGTATGCATGTGTGCTGAATGTGTTAAATAATCCACCTCTCTAACCTGCAAAGCACTTTTCAAGAAAACGAGCTTTAAAGTGTTTTGCGATGGCGGACCAATCAGAGGGAGGTCACAAAGAGAAGCTGAGGTTAAAGAAATTAAAGACTTTTACTTTATCACAGTTAGTCAGCAGGGAAAATGATAATGCTCATCACTGATGCTAATTTATGTCACATTACAATTTGGCTGCTCAGTTATCTCTATAAAAATGTAAAATAATTGGGTGAATGTGTAAGAGAAGAAGTACAAATGGACTATTGAGGAAAAACTTAAAAATAATATTTTAGAAGAAAATTTTTAGCAATTCAGACGAGATGTTCCAAAACTTTCCAACCCTGGAAAATCGGCAACTCCCTGCAGTGGGAATACACCGAGGGACGACATCCAGTAGAGACGAAATGAAGCCTGATGTGGAAGTGCTAAAAGTTCCTGTTCATGGAGCTCAAAGACGGCCCTTTCCAATGATCAGCTTCAGTTGACTGTATCAGGAACAGACGGGTGACGTCTCTGAGACTACGTCCATATTTCATACACTCAAAGGCCGATCCCAAAATAGATAAAATGACTTAAAAAATGTCCTAAGATGCTTCATTTCACTGATTTTTAGACATTTGGGCGACATGTGCACATATTGATGTTTCGTGAATGAATCATCAGCAGCGTTGCCAGACGTACAATAATTATCGTATTTGTACGATTATTTAGCCCTCTGTA